>MU227033.1:1340049-1351238 GCA_018584345.1 Thuja plicata
TGGCATTCTTGCCCTTGTCTTCATTGAATCTCCCATTGCATAGTTTACTAGCAAGGTTATAGGCTTAATAGCTCTAGTTGAGAGCATTCTAAAAACCCTTGCACTCCATGCCTAGGGAGCTATGGATTGATTTTTGAGACCTCATTCTTTAGTGTTCTTGAATGTAAGGATTCATAGAAGTGTGACATAATTATAGCACACAGATAGTACCAAATTAGATATATCAATAGGTATCACAGGGTATCCCCCTTGGTGTAGTAGGACTTAAAGAGTAGAAGTATAAAGAGAGTGCTTGTTAGTTGGTCCTTTTCTTGCATGAACAAATATTTGGAGGTGGCTCCTCTATAAAAATAGTCATAAAGGGAAGAGATTATTGTTGTTTTCATCACAACATAAAAAGAAACCAACACATGGGAAAAATATTTTGTATGATTTAGGAATGGTGTAACCTTGAGGAGTAATAAGGAGTATTCATACCCCCAAGCCATGCTGAGTATATGACCCATCAAAATATAATGTCCATGTTTTGACTTCAATGTTGAGAATATCTGCATCTGGGAATTCAACTTGTATGGGTTCTTCACTTGACAATAGAGCCTTTGCTAACTAATTTGTTATGAATTTCCCTTTGATATCCCTTCGGTCTACATATTCAATGTCAAATTCACTTAGGACCATGACCCATTTAGCCAAGCTTCCTATTAGGATTGTTTTACTAAGAAGATATTTGAGAGGACATGTCTTAGTAATGAGCTTTATCTTATGTGTTAGCATATAGTGTTATAATTTTTGGGAAGAAAAAACTACCTCTAGGCATCCCCTTTCTATAAAATTATAATTGAGCTCATATGTTACCAAGGTTCTACTTAATATAGTATATTGCTTTTTCTTTTCCATTTTAATCTTCTTTTGCTAACAAAACTCCCAATGATCTTTTCGTGGTTGAAATATATAGTAGTAAAGGATTTCTCAAGATTGGTGGCATCAAATTGATGGATTCATTAGATATTTCTTCAAAAGTGCAAAAGTCTCTTCACATTGATTATCCCATTTGAATAATATGTCTTTGTGTAATAATTTAGTAAAAGAGTGACATTTTTCTGCCAATTGTGAGATAAATCTCCATATTGATTATATCCTTCCTTGTACAGATCTCAATTGGATAATATTTCTAGGTTCCCCCATCTCTATAATAGCTTTGAATTGTACAGGTTCAACCTCTATACCTTTTGTTGAGACAACATAGAAAATTAATTTTCCCTTTTGGACTCCAAAAGAACATTTTTGGGGATTTAATTTGACTTTGAATTTCTCCAATATTGTGAAAATTTTCTCTAAGATAGGCAAATGTTCAATTATGGTACGTGACTTTTCTAGGATATCATCCACATAGTCCTTCATGAAAGTATGTATCATATCATGGAATATTGTTGTCATGGCTCTTTGGTATGTTGCTCCAACATTTTTTAGTCCAAAGGACATCACATTTCAACAAAATGTTCCCCAAGAACATGTAAATATAGTTTTATCCTTATCCTCCATAGCTATCTTTATATGATTCTAGCCACTTAAGTCATCCATAAGTGAAAACATTGAGTGCCTTGCTATTAGATATACTATTGTGTCAATACTTGTTAAAGGGAAATCATCTTTAGGGCATGCTTTGTTAAGATCCCTAAAATTCATGCACACTCTTATGATTTTATCTCATTTTTATACTGGTACTATGTTTGAGATCCATTCTATATAAAAAATGGCTTGAATAAAACCATATTCTAAAAGCTTCTTCAATTCTTCTTTGACCAATAAAGCTATATGGGGATGCATTTTTCTCAACTTTTTCTTAACTGGCTTAACCCTTGGTGAAATATACAAATGATGCATGATGAGATTTGGGTCTAATCCTGGCATGTCTACATATGACCATGCAAATTTTACTTGTCTATCATTGAAGAATTCAATAAAATATTGTCTTTCTTCCTTGGTTAAAGATGTTTCTAGGTGAATAATCTTTGGTTCTACTTCATTTCCAATGTTGACCTTCTCTCTTGGTTCTATCAAAATAGGTGATCTCTCTTCATAATACTTGGGTAAAGTGTCAACTTTCTCATCCTTAAGTGTCACAATTGGGTTTTCACCTTCAGATTCATCATTTATTTTTACTTTTTCATGATCTAGCACTGCCACATAATGGTTTTCACGATTAGATCTTTCCATTTTATTTTCTTTTTCTTTTTCTTTTTCTTTTTTTGACTAAAAAATTTGACACCTTTCTTACTTGTTGCTTCTTGATATGATTCATTGGTGAAAGAAGGTTCAACCACATTTAGATATATAGATAAAGAATGGTCATTTTCAAATATAGGTATGTTGTTTGGCTCAAGTTATTCCCAATCAATTAACTCAGGATGGACAAGGGGTAAAGGGTCAATTGGAAAACTTGGGTCCATTGGAGTCAGGGTCATGATTTCATTTGAAGGCTCATACATTGTATCGCTTAAATCTATGACATGTGTTTCCTCTACATGGTCCATAGAACTAGGATTAAAATTTTCCTCACTGGATTCCTCTTGAGTTTCTTGTGGGAAAAATTGTTGTAAGTTAAACTTATAGCTAGATCCCTCTAATAATGATGGTACATAAGGATCTCCTACCCATTCTTGACTTGTAGCTGGTATTTCCTTCGATGTAGAGGTATAAGAATGGATAACATCAATTTATTTGTCATGACAAGATTCCTCATATAATGAATCCCCTTCCCATTTATTTCATTCATCATCACTTTCTAAATCTAACTTATTGATTTGTTCATAAGAATGAGAATAATTCTTTTGATTATAACCTTTCTCAAGATACCCTATTCCTAATTTTTCTTCACTAGACCTCCATTTAGTTTTTATAGGTTCTAATAGCCCTTTATTTTTTTTACCTAGAGGTCTCATTCCTTGGTATCCCATTTTCTTTATTATTTGATAGCCCTTCCCATATTGATGTGTAGGTATGCTAATGTGTTGAACCCTTTCATTTGGTTTTTCTTCTTCATCATCCTTATATAGCCATTTTAGGATTTCATTGTCTTCTTCTTCATTTGGGTATATGATAGGTCTTACAAAAATTTAAGTAAACCTGTGAGGTTTATGATCTTTTGAATCAAAGGGTTTTCCATAGGATCTAGGAGAAGTGGTCATATCCATTATTGATAAAGAGTATTATCCTACCCATTTTTGATGAATTTTGGAATGATTTTAAAAATTCTTCATCATGATGTCCATCTTTTCATAATGTTTCATATTTCCTTTTGAATAGAATAATTTGAATTTGAGGAATGATGGTTCTCTCCATTTGATTCTAGGAAACTAACTTTTTCCTTGCCTTTTTTTTATGAAGATGGGTCAACTTATTTACTAACTGATGTAGTATGGTCGTCATTTGGATCTTCCTTCTCATTCTCTTTGAATTTAGAACATGGGCTAGGGATGTCTTCTTTTTCTTGTTTCTTGGGTGAACTTGATGTAGAGCCTTCACTATTATGGGGAACAAATGAATCTGTCACTGGTTTGACATTGTTGCAATATTGAAATGGGTTCAAATCTCCACTAACAGTTATCTCTTGACTCATGTATGGAAAATTTAAATAATTATGGTAACTGGGGGTATCATTTTCATGTCGTGGATCCATGGTCTACCGAACAAAATATAAGTTAATTTAAGGTCTAGAACTTGACAAACTGTATCCTTTTGAATAGGACCCACTATAATGGGTAAAATGGCCATCCCTTTTGAGGACCTTTCTTCGTCATCATAAGCCTTTATGGTTATATTTTTTTAGGATCAATGGCATTCTCAAAATATACTAACGCTTTGACCAAGTTTAATGTACATATATTTAGACCAGCACATTCATCTATCAATACTCTTTTGACCCTATGCTTTTGGATGAAGACTTCAATATTCAAGGGTAGGTTTTGGGGATGGTGTAAAGACATATCATATTTTTCAAAAAAGGCAATGGGGAGAAATGAGGTGACCAACCATATTTTGAAATTTTTTACATCCAATTTATTAGGAATCGTTGTATCTGCTAGAGATTTATCCAAAATTTCCTTGTGTGTAGGTGAAATTTTAAGTAACTCCAAGATTGAAATTTGAGGTAGTTTATTTTGGATTTTATCAACAAGGTTGTATTATTTTGATGAGAAATATGAAGGATTAGGTAATTTTGGTTTAGTTGGGATTCCTTGCAAGGTAACTTTGGAAGCTTTCCCCCTAGTCACAACATTAGAAGATTCCTTTTCTTATTTATCCTTCACCACAACAACAGTGATCAAATTTTCATAACTAGAGAGGGAATTGATACTTTTGTCATATGTATGTGAAAAATTAACTTTTTTGTCTACTCTCTTGTGGTTTTGATTGGATTTGGAAGAATCACCTTTGCCATGATTCAAGAAAGGGGTCTTGAATGTCGTGTGGTCTTCATTCTTCTTTGGACCATAAACTTTGATTGTGCCATCATAAATGAGGTCTTGTACTGCATGTTTTAACCTCATACATTCATTATTTTTTCCCCTTTTTATTATGATACTTGCAATGATTGGAATCACTCCACCATGATGGATTTACTTGAGGTTCATATGGTCTTGACTCCGGTAAAGTTATGAGTTTATTTCTTTTTACTTTTTCATGCTCTAGCACTGCCACATAATTGTTTTCACCACTAGATCTTTCCATTTTATTTTATTTTTGTTTTTATTTTTCTTACTAATAAATTTGACACCTTCCTTACTTGTTTCTTTTTTATATGATTCATTGGTGAAAGAAGGTTCAATCACGTTTAGATATATAGACAAGAAAAGGTCATTTTGAAATATAGTTATGTCATTTGGCTCAAGTTGTTCCCAATCAATTAACTTAGGATGGACAAGGGGTAAAGGATTATTTTTCAAGATTGGGTCCATTGGAGTTAGGGTCATGATTTCATTTTAAGGCTCATACATTGTATCACTTAAATCTATGACATGTATTTCCTCTATATGGTCCATAGAGCTAGGATCAAAAATTTCATCACTAGAGTCCTCTTGAGTTTTTTGTGGGAAAAATTGTTGTAAGTTAAACCTATAGCTAGATCCCTTTAAGAATTATGGTACATAAGGCTCTCCTACCCATTATTGACTTGTAATTGGTATTTCCTTTGATGTAGAGGTATAATAATGGATAACATAATTTCTTTGTCATGAAAATATTCCTCAAATAATGAATCACATTCCCATTTATTTGAGTCATCATCACTTTCTAAATTTAACTTATTGATTTTTTCATAAGAATAAGAAGATTTATCTTGATTGTGACCTTGCTCAAGATACCCTATTCCTAATTTTTCTTCTCTATACCTCCATGTATTTTGTATAGGTTCCAACAATCCTTTATTTCTTTTACCTAGATGTCTCATTCCTTTGTATCCCATTTTCTTTATGATTTGATATCCCTTCCCATATTTATGTGTAGGGATGCTAATGTGTGAACCCTTTCATTTGAATTTTCTTCTTCTTCATCGTTATATATCCATTTTAGGATTTCATTGTCTTCTTCTTCATTTGGAGATATGCTAGATCTTACAAAAATTTTGATATACTTGTGAGGTTTCTGATCTTTTGAATCAAAGGGTTTTTCATGGGATCTAGGAGAAGTAGCCATATCCATCATTGATAAAAGAGTATTCCCCTACCTATTTTTTATGAATTTTTCATCATTATGTCCATATTTTCATAATGTGTCATCTTTTATTTCCCCTTTTCTGATTTAGAACATTTTGATTCATCTTGAATAAAATAATTTGAATTTGAGGAACGATGGTTCTCTCCATTTGATTCTAGGAAACTAAATTTCTCCTTGCCTTTGTTGGATGAATATGGCTCAAATTTTTTACTACTTTATGTATTATGGTCATCATTTGGATATTCCTTATCATTCTCTTTGAATTTTTAACATGTGCTAGGGATGTCTTCTTTTTCATGTTGCTTGGGTGAAATTGATGTAGAGCCTTCACTATTATGGGGAACAAATGAATTTGTCACTGGTTTGAGATTGTTGCAATATTGAAATGGGTTCAAATATCCACTAACAGTTATCTCTTGACCCATGTATGGAAACTTTACACATTGATGATAAATGGAGGGTACCATTTGCATGTCGTGGATCAATTATCTACCCAACAACATATAAGTTAAATAAGGTCTAGAACTTGACAAACTATATCCTTTTGAATAGGACCCACTATAGTGGGTAAAATGACCATCCATTTTGAGGACCTTTCTTCATCATCATAATCCTTTATGGTTGTATTTTGTTTAGGCTCAATGGAAATCTCAAAATATCCTAAGGCTTTGACAAATTTCAATGTACATATATTTACACCAGCACCTCCATCTACTAATACTATTTTGACCTTATGCTTTTGGATGAAGACTTCAATATGAAAGGGTAGGTTTTGTGGATGGTGTAAATACATATCATCTTGCTTAGAAATGAAATTCAATGGGGATAAATAAGGTGACCAATCATATTTTTAAATTTGTTTGCATCCAAGTTATTAGGAACCGTTGTATCTACTAGAGATTTCTCCAAAATTTCCTAGTGTGTAGGTGAAAGTTTAAGTAACTCCAAGATTGAAATTTGAGCTAGTGTATTTTGGATTTGATCAAAAAGGTTGTATTATTTTGATGAGAAAGATGAAGGATTAGGTAAGTTTGGTTTAGTGGGGATTCCTTGCAAGGTAACTTTGGAAGCTTTCCCCCTAGTCCCAACATTAGAAGATTCCTTTTCTTGTTTATCCGTCACCACAAAATCAGTAATGAAATTTGCATAACTAGAGAGAGAACTAATAGTGTTGTCATATGTATGTGAAAAAATAACTTTTGTGTCTCCTCTCTTGTGGTTTTTATTGGATTTGGAAGATTCACCTTTGTCATGATTCAAGAAAGGGGTGTTGAATGTCATGTGATCTTCATTTTTCTTTGGACCATCAACTTGGATTGTGCCATCATCAATGAGTTCTTATACTGTATGTTTTAACCTGTTAGATTCATTAGTTTTGTGTCATTTTTTACGATGATACTCACAATGATTGGAATCACTCCACCATGATAGATTTACTTGAGGTTCATATGGTCTTGACTCCAGTAAAGTTATGAGTTTATTTTCAATGAGAGTTCTTAGGGCTATCTTAAGTGTTTCTCCCAGTGGAGTAAACTTTCTTCTTGGTGTTGAGGTAAATTGAGACATGAAATTAGGTTTAGCCTTGTTATTCCCTTGGTTGTTGTTGAAAGAGTTTTTGTTGTTGTTAAAAGGATTTTTGGGGTATTGGTTGATATTATTAGCTTGACTAGTGGAGCCACTTGAAATTTTGAAAGGTTTAGGTTTTAGATTGTTGGCCTCCACTACTCCATCATTGACTAAATTCTTGATGTTGTTCCTCAACCAAAATTTAGGTTTATTGTTATTGTTGTTGTTTGAATAGTTTTTGTTGTAAGTGGTATTATTTTTATTTGAAAAACCTTTGTTATCTTTATAGATATTTAGTTCCCCATTTCTTACTAAATCATCTTCTATTTTAATCTTGTTTTCTATCATCTTGTCAAAGGTTGGGGAACATTAAAGTTGTAACCAGAAATTCATCACCGTGTTTAAGTTGTTTATGAATATATTCATCTTTTCCTTCTCATGTACACTTTGTGTATATTTAGAAAAGATCCTTCTCCATCTTTGTAGAAAACTCAAAAATTATTCCCCATTTTATGCTTAGTATTACATTAGTCCAACATGGTGATTTAACGTTCAAAGTTATAACAATATTGATTGACAAATTTAGGGATCAATTCCTGAAAGGTTTTTATATCAGGAGGTAACTTTGAAAACTATTACATTGTTGTCCCACCAAGGCTTATAGGAAACAACATCATTAAATAAGTGGGTTCATGGAGGAATTCCATACTTAATGTTCCAAACTCCCTTATGTGGTCTTGTGGGTTAATTGTACCCATACACTTGTCATACTTGGGGAATACCATGTTTTGAGGAAAAGGTTTCATGAATAGATTTTTGTCAAATGGGAAAGAGAAAATGGCTTCTATTGAATATTTTTTTGGAGAAGTTGCCTTCTTCGTGTTATCCATTTGTGATTGTAAAGACTTGAGTTGTTGGTTCATAGCTTTCAAAGGTGTGTCTTCATCCTCATATATTGTTAACTTGGGCATATCAAAATCATGAGGGAGTTTAACCCCTAATTTAAACAAGGCTAGGAAATATCTATCTTTGTCTCTTTATAAGATCTTTTCCATCATCTTCACAAATAAAGGATTTTGAGCAGCCTCATTAACCTTTTCTTCGGTTACTTCTTCATCATGGTTATCCCTAGTTTTGTTTGCCTCATACCATGAATTGCTTTCCATTGGAACTTCTTCTAGTACTTCCTCTTAATTGTTCTCTTGAAATGGTTGATAAGGAGAATGAGGAGTCTCATCTAGATAAGGTATTTCTTCTCTAAGCATGGTTCCATCTTCTTGTAAAGACAACTTAATGTGATGGGATCTTGTCCAAATTGACATGAAAATGAGTTAAGGATATTTGTTGAAATAATAACTCTTTGAAAAGAATGATGAAGTTTAGGAACTTTGGATCTTTTAAATGAATGTTTTTTTTATTTGAGATCATGTATCATCAAACATAGCAAGCACAAATACACATGTTAACAGCTACACAAAAAGTATATATTTTTTAATGTTTTAACAAGGCATTTATAAGAAAACACTTCAATCAATCTACCTAAATTCAATTTTGGTTTAACATGGCTGAATATGTAGGCTTACTAATAAACCAGGATTTAGTCAATGATCTGTTCAAAGAGATTTGCTTTTATCTCTCAATTATGAGAGCTTCCCACCACGTGCATGGAAGGTTTTGCACAATCTATTAAGACTACTAGAAGAAGGCTATTACATTTCTCTTTGTCTTCCACCCTATTAAGGATGTAAGTGTTTCTTTTTAGAGTGAGTTGGATCAACCGTGGTTAAAGTGGTTTTGTATCTCACTTTTGGCATTGCCTCTCATGGCTTTTGTAAATAACTTGGGGGATATGCCTTCTACAGCTCTAAATCACTTGCAATATGGAAAGCAAAATTGAAGAAAAAGATAGCTCTAGGATTTTGATCACCCTAAAAGAGAGAGAGCATATCCCTACTACCTTTTATCTTACAAACACGATTGACATGATTTTTTCATTTCCAATCCTTTAATCTAATGGAACTAAAGTACTTTTGGCATTTTGATCACTTTGAGAAAAGTGAGAGCATAGGCCTAATACCATTATTCACAAATAATGAGGCTTTGCAATTATGTGTTTTCTCATTCCTTAACCTTTCTTTCTATTGACAAATCCTAGTATGTTTGGCATTTTGATCATCTTAAAAGATGAGAGCATAGGCCTAATACCCTCATTGACAAAAAATAATAGGTTTTTCTATTTAGACTAGATTTTAAACCTTGAAATGTCACAATTTAAGCAAATGACTTGAAATCAAAGGTTTTAGGACTTACCTTGATTGAAGCTTATATGCGCATTTCTGATATTTGTTTTCTTTTTAATACATACCTTGGTGACCAATCCCACTCCTAAGCATCCCCTTCCACAAACATTAATCCAACACAATCCAATCCAAAGTGAAGGTAATTCAAATTATTTGCACAAATGTGAAGGAAATCGTTAAAATGAGAAGCCTACAAATTTATCAAAGGAATGTTATAATATGCTTGATAAAGATTCATTATCTTTATATAACGATTATATGACTTAACATCATCATCTAATTCATTAATACTACTTGCATTGTGAATTTCCTTTGCATATTTATCAAGCCTTTTTACCTCTTTCTCCTTGTAGTAGTCAGGATTTCGAGATGCTAGATTTCTTACCTTACTGTGTTTAACCATCTACAAATATTTAAAATGCGTTAGATCTCTATATTTAATTTTTTGTTAAATAACAGTACATATGCTATTTAAAATTTGACAGGCACTATTATTTTATTTGTACGCACTAAACTTTAACTCATACGCGCTACAATTTATCTCCTACGCGCTAAAAGAAATAGTGCATTTGATAAGCATTGTAAGAAATTAAGATAGGCGCCATAAAGTTCAATCGTAGGAGTTATAAGATATTAAGACATGAGATAGAAGATAAATTGTAAGTGTTGAAAGAATGCTTGCAGGAATCCAACTTTGATTTGCACGCACCAAAATTTACTGCATATGCGTTGAACTTTGCTTTGCACGCACCAAAATTTACTGCATATGTGTTGAACTTTGCTTTATACGCGCTAAACTTTAGTGTGTACACGCTCTTGTACCTTCAAATGTTAAATGTGCAACACAAATTCACACAAAATTGTCAAAAATAATCAAATTACGTAAGTTTGAAGTTGTGCCCCACGGTGGGTGTCATTTGTAGTATGTAAAATACCTGCATAGGACTAGTTTAACCAAAATATCAATTGTAAATGCAAAATATCTATACTATTTAACAAATTTGAATTGAAAAGACTAAGAATATCCAATGGTTCTCTAACTAAGAAGACTAAAATTGTGCTCTCAGCTGCAAAAAGACTCCGAGAGTGACAATCCTTAGAATGAGAGTGATGGATTAAGCTAAATGATTTGATCTACATGCTCAAATTGATATGAATTTGCAATTAGAATGCTAATATGAGGGTAAGTGCAAGAAGTTGAGTGCCAATTCCGCGGAAGTCTTGTGGGCTTGAAAACTGCCGCTAGAAACGGGCACCCGTTTTGAAAAAAACGAGCACCCGATCCAAAATTTAAAAAATGGGTACCCGTTTTTTAAAATTTTTTTTTTTTTTTCTTTTTTAAATAATTATTTTTTAATGCTGATTTATTACATTTAAGAAATGGGTACACATTTTTAAACGTGTGCCCATTTTTTAAAATTTATATTTACCAAACCACCATTTGCATTGGATTTCGGTTTGGGATAGGTTTGGTGGGACCAAGCCTATGCTTGGACCTCCAAAATAATGGCTAAGGCATTTGAACACCAGATTTATGTCTTGCCGTAATTTTTTGAGGGTCTTCCTAATCGAATTTTTTGATGAAATTAAAACCCATTAGAGATCTTA
>MU227033.1:1363923-1405115 GCA_018584345.1 Thuja plicata
TTAATACTCCTAACAGGGTAGATCATCAGAAGTGATCAAATTGTAAGCCTTAACCGGCTCCCTTCCATTCTGCAGATAGTGAAGTTTTGTGGGTGCCATCCCCACCGCAGTTTTTACTTCCTAACAAAAGTTTTATGTGATATCATATATTGTGTTATGTGTTTGTTAATTTCATGAATGTTTCTATGGATGATTATAAATATTTTTAAACAAACAAATGTCTACATAAGAAAGGATAAACAGTAATGGTTGGTAAATCAGAATTGAATGATCTCTAATGATAAATTGGGTAAAGTGTTAAAATATTTAGAGGTACTGATTCAACCCTCCCCTCTCAGTACTGCTTCCCATTAAGTCCAACAAGTTGATCTCAAGTGTTTAGTACCTCGATTGAGAGTATTCGGTACTCCCTGGTGTGGAGAAAGCCTTGTATTTTAGTTGTACATAGGTGTCGGCAAGCCTACCCTATGCTCAGACTGAGAGAACCTCATTTAGGAGGGTTTCTACATCATTTTCATATTTTGTAGGGCAGTCTAGCCCATATGTTTATTCTTTTAGCAGTTTTGTCCATTCTTTTGGCATGTATGCCTAGTATTTTAGAATATATCCATGATCTTTTAGTGCATATGCAGAATATAGTAGCACGTTTGCAATATGTTCTAGCGCATTTGTTTTACCATATTAGTGCATCTGTGATAGCTCAGTGTTCCTCTAGGTTTGTGCAAAAATGGATTTCATATTTAGATTCCTTATGTTCTCAGGATGGTTTTCTAGTTTCTGTAAAGTGATGTTAGGTTCACTTTTTAATTTGGACATAAAATGAACCTTGTTTTAGATTGTACCGAGGATGAAATTGTCTCCTCAATTGGTGATCGTTGATGATGTCCTAGTCTTATTTTGTGAGATTTTAGACATGGTTTGAGCTCTCACATGGTGACTTGAACATGAATTGTCTGCATTTATTTGTGTTTGGGATTATCTTGGAATCCTTGGAAGTTATTAAGTCTTAAACTTGTTCACAATCATGTGTCGATTGTGACTTACTTCTCATGGTTTCATTTTGTTAATGCTTAGTGGTTTATATTGCACTTATGTACTTGATGTATAACTTTTCTTTCAAAAAAAATGTTTAGTGCATATTTAACCCTATGTTCTGAGGGTTCGTTGATAGGGAATTACAATTGATTTTTTAGGTTGGTGTCTGTAGGATCAAAGGGGTATTTTTGTATTTCCAATTTATTCAGATGATTATGAGTGTAATGCCCTTTTTGGAGCCTTTCCAATCACTTTCACCTATACTTACTATTTTTAGTAAGTAGGTGATGAGCATTGATAGGGTGATTTAACATTTTTAGTAATATCGGTGGAGTTGGCTATGATGTTCATCCTGACATTTGACATAGACATTAAATTATATAATGATAAGTTATTTTTTTATAAAGTTAAATTAAACATTTAACTTTATCGTTATTTTAGTTTATTTTATACGGGACTTTGGAAAGGCCAAATATTTAAAATAAAGTAGTTTCAAAGTGACCTTTAATTTAAAAATGACACGGGGAGAAATATTAAATGAAAAATCATTTGAGGAAAAATAGTAGAAAAAGTATTCACAAAAAAATAGTAGAAAAAGCATTCATCAAAAAATAGTAGAAAAGCATTCCCAAAAAATAGCAAAAAAAGCATTCGCAAAAAAATAGTGGAAAAGCATTCACAAAACATAGGGAAGAAGCATTCCCGATAAAATAGGGGGAAAACATTACCAAAAAATAGGAGAAAAAACATTGCAAAAAAATAGGGAACAAGGGAAAATCTCAGAAAAACTGGGAAAAGAGCAAATCTCAAAAAAAATTGGGAAAGGCAAAAAAGGGTGCTTTTTTGAAAAAAAATAACTTAAAAAGGTGATGGGGAAAAAGTGATTTTGTTTAGTCCCATATGAATTAGTGAAGAGGATCAAACTTCTTGGGAGTAATATAAAAGAAATTTTTTGGACCTCATTTCTCATGCTTGGTTGAATATCATTTTTGCTTGTTTTACCATATTAGTGCATCTCTAATAGCCCAGTGTTCCACTGGGTTTGTGCAAAAATAAATTTTATATTTAGATTCCTTATGTTCTCAGTGTTAATAATATAAGGTCCAGGATTGCTGAGAGAGGGTGAGTAAGTAATCTATTAGAACATAAACTTTTCACCAATTCATTCAACACATTAGCATGGTTCATCAACTTTAAACCTTATGCGGCAATAAACAATGAAACAAATGAAACCATCCAAACATGCAACACAAGAACACCAGTATTTTTATAGAGGAAATCCTTGTTCAGAGGGAAAAAACCATGGTGGGAATTAGTACCCACAGTATTTTCACTCTTCTGAAATGTGTCATGTTAAAAGCCTAGCCCTATTAGGAGCTTACAATGATGCCCTATTAGGAGTAGACCCTATTAGGAGTCACCCAGTCAAGGGATTCACCTCTAGCCCTGTTAGGAGATTTACCCTATTAGGAGTAACCTTGTTAAATTACTTAAACCCTAATTAAAGAGTCACCTTGTTAAAGGGTTTAATGATCAAGACCTGTTAGGATCTACCCGGTTAAGGGATTTTCTTGCAGAACCTATTAAAATTTAAACAAGTACAATGATCCGGTTGTATCACTTCTCCTCTACTTTTTTAGATCCAATTAAGCACAATACTTCTACTTATTGCATACAATCTTTTCTCTTCACCCGACTACACCTTCGCATCCACGATCTACACTTACATAATTTGTTGATTTATGTATAAATACCTTACATGTTCATTAGGGGATTAACCACCTTACAAAACATATTACAATCTTTTCCACTCGATCCTTGAACCCTAAAATGTATTACCAATCTAGAACATTCTCTAACAAACTCAGGTCGTCCATAAGATTCATCGCATGCCAATTTGAAACAAGAATAGTCAAACTTTATTTGACTTCTTCAACACGTTTCCAAAACTTGATTAAATTCTATCACCTAGAGAAACGAAATAATTAATCGTTACAAATATGTTATTCCAAGTCACCATGGCACCTAGAATATAGAAACATCCACTGCAACCGGTCGCATCAAGACCACACAGCAATCTAACACCAACTGCTCAAATTGGTTCAAGCATTTTTCTATTAGGCACAGAATGATCTTCTATCAACTGAAACGATGCCTTATGGTACTCCAATCCTTTTGTGATCATAGTATCAATAACATATCCTAATCAAGATAAGCATATCATGACCACAACACTTGGATCCATACGGCTTGATAAAACAATCAAATCATTGATTCTTTGTCATTGTTTGTTCTTATGTCTACCATGTTGCTCTTCAATCAATCATAAATTTCTCCATGTTTTTTCCTACAATATGTGATCATACAAAATGCATCTAGAGACATCCCTAAGTATCCAACCATGATCACACATTCCAATTCTTACTGCAACACAGAATTCATTTGCACAAACGCTTAGCATCACAACAGGAACATTGTCAACAAATACAACACCAAGTTGACATCAATGACAACACAATAATTTATCTCAAACCTGTACCAATAAACACTCAATAAACACTCAACAATATATTCATTAGTTATGCCAACAATATCCCCCTTTAGCATTGATGGAAACACCATTTTGATCTTATAAAAATTTCTCCCCCTTAGCTGATGCACCAAACTTCTTGTCTTGATCTTCCTGGTCTTCTCCTTCAAAGTCTTCTTCTGATCTTCTCCCCGATACCTGTATCTGAATCTTCTCTTTCTTTTGATCTTCTCCCCCTTTGACAACAATGCCAAAGGAACCAAATAGGTCACCTCCTTTTGTAACATCTTTCATTTTCCCCTGACTTCTCTCCCTAAGGAGTAGTCCCTTTTAACATCAACCCAATAGTGAAATATATTCAATGAGTCCACTGGATTGATGCTTACAACATCTTAATGTCTTTTAGGTAGGGGAATAACCCCTAACTTACCTCTCAGGTACTCAAAATTATCTTTAGGTAATGGTTTAGTGAATATATATGCTAGCTACTCCTTGGTCGGCACATATTCCAACTTGACTACCTTTCCCTACACATTCTCTCTTAAGAAATGATAATTGATTGCAATATGTTTAGTCTTAGAATGTATTACTGGATTCTATGAAATATTGAGTGTACTCGTATTATCAGAGTAGATAGTCATAGGTTCAATTACCTTCTCTTTGATACCCTCTAAGATCATCTTCATCCATGCAATTTATGTATAATTGATATTTGTTGCCACATACTCAACTTCTACAGTAGATTGGGAGATGCAATTTTGCTTCTTACTTGTCCATGACACAAGTCTTTCTCCTAGGAAGAAAGATCATCCACTTGTACTCTTTTTGTCATCAATGTTTCCTGCCCAATCTACATCAGTAAAAACATTCAAAGATAAATCACCTTTGTGAGCATACCAAAGACCATAGTCTTGTGTTCCTTTCAAGTACCTGAATATCCTCTTCACTGCTACCATGTGAGATTCCTTAGGATTAGCTTGAAATATGACCACTATTCCAACTACTTGTGCAATATCTGATCTACTATGAGAAATATAATGCAACTTGCCAATCATGGATCTGCATAGAGTTGCATCCACTGAACTTGACTCATAATCCTTAAATAGATTACATCTTGTCACCATGGGGGATCCAACTGGCTTGGAAACTTCCATTCCAAAGGTTTTCAATAATTCGTTTATATACTTGGACTAACTGATATAGATACCATCCTTTAGTTGTGAATTATGCAATATAATAAAGAACTTAATTTCTCCTATCATTGACATCTTAAACTCTTTCTTCGTCTCTTATGCAACCTCCAAGCTCATCTCATCATTTCCTCCAAAATTTATGTCATCCAAAAACACTTTGGCTAATAATATCTTATCACCTTCAACCTTCAAGTACACACTACTATCTTCACTTATTCTTTTGAAATTAATCTTGATGAGATAAGAGAATAATATTTCATACCATGCTCTAGGTGCTTGTTTCAGTCCATACAGTGCCTTTTGCAGCTTGCATACCATGTCCTTTCTCTCATTTAATGAAAATCCATCTGGTTACTCTATGTAAACCTCTTCTCCAAGAATCCCATTTAGAAAATCATATTTGACATCCATTTGAAAAAATTTAAACTTTTATAGGCAGCATAAGCAAGTAAAATTCTTACCCCTTCAAGTCTTTCCACAGGAGAAAATGTATCTATAGTTCAGTCCTTCCTCTTGTGCATAGCCCTTACACACAAGTGCTTCCTTATTACGAATCACTTCTCCATCTTCATTCTGTTTGTTCTTGAAAACCCACTTTGTACCAATGACATTTTTGTTTGTTGGTCTAGGAACAAGTTTCCATGTGTCATTCTTCTCAATCTGATCAAATTCCTCTTCCATGGCTTTTATCCAACCATCATTCTTCACAGCTTCATTTATGGTCTTAGGCTCAAATTTGAAATTAGACAAGTACTCTCTCTGATTCTTCTTCTTGTTTGCACTCCAACATCTTTATCACCAATGATCTTATCAACTAGAATGATTCAACTTTACATACCTTAGAATAACAGGTTCAGGTCTAGGTGTTTCTTCTTCTTTTTCTATTGGTTGAACCACTTCTTCCTCATTGTTTTGTTCAATAGTTTCTTGCTCTTGCAGCTGCACATACATAATTTCCTTATCATTTTCTAGTTCTTTCTTGCTTGTTTCATCAAATTTCTATGGATATTCATCTACCTTCACATTTACGCTTTCAATCATCTTCTTATTACTTTTATTGAAACACTTATAGGCCTTTATTTTGGTTGAATATCCCAATAAATACCTTCATCACTCTTAGGATCAAACTTTCCAGTGAAATCATCTCTCTTGATGTAGAATCTACTACCAAAAACTTTGAAATATTTAACACTAGGTGTGTGACCATACCACAATTCATAAGGTGTCTTACCGGTTTCTATCTTTACTTGTACCTGGTTCATTGTGTATACTACAGTGCTAATGGCTTCTCTCCAATATGACTTAGGTACATCACCTTGAATCATCATTGTCCTGGCAGCATCAACTATAGTTATGTTCCTCCTTTCTGCAATTCCATTTTGTTGAGGAGTCCTTGGTGTTGACATTTGTCTCTTGATTCCATTTTCTTCACAATACTCAATGAACTCCCATGAAGTGAAATCTCCTCCTCTGTCTGATCTTAAACACTTCAAGATCTTACCTGTTTCATTTTTGGCAAGTACCATGAACACTTTGAACTTATAGAAGGCTTTTGATTTGTCCTTCAAGAATGTCACCCACATCATTCTTGAATAGTCATTAATAAGCAACATGAAATACTTATCACCCTGATAAATTTTTTTCCTCATAGGACCACAAAGATTAGTATGTACTAAATTCAATATATTTCAGAAGAAAAATACTTACTACTGAAAGTAGAACAATTCATCTTACCCAACTGACATTCCTTGCACATTACATTGTTTGGTTTCACGAGTTGTGGCAATCACCTAACAACATTTGACTTACTAACCTTGATCAAGCTATCAAAATTCACATGATGGAAGCTTCTATGCCACAGCCAACTATCTTCAACCTTAGCAACCAAACAACTATTAACAGTAGTATTCAGATGGAATAATTTACCTTTAGTTTGTTTCCCAGTAGAAATCAAATCTCTTGAGCTTCCAAGTATCTTGCACATACCTCCTTTGAAATAGAAATGATAACCTTTGTTATTCAACTAACCAACACTCAACAAGTTAAATGTAAGACCTTCAACCCAATATACATCATAAATATTGCTTTTACCATTCATAGAGATTGGCCCTTTACGTCATACCATCCATGTGATGTGAGCACCCACTATCAACAAACCATACATTACCATGTTTCATGTGTGAGACCAATTCCTTCTCATCTTCGAAGGTTTCTTCTTTGATTGCAACAAACACTACTTCTTCATCATTGTCATCAGATTCTTCATCAGTCACACCTTCATCTACTGCAACATAGCATTGTTTCTTTCCTTTTCCATTGAATCTTTTGATCTTCTCTTTTTGTTCACCATTAGGAAACCTGGAAGAAATATGTCCTATCTTGTTATATGAAAAAAATTCAAAGGTAACTTGTCTTTATACTTACCAGTACCTCTAGGCAGTTTTCTTGCAAGTAATGCTTCAAGTTCTTCTTGTTTCTTCTCTTTATCCAAGATAGATTCAAGTTCTCTCGTATAACTTTCATGACTTGTCTGTTTTCCCTTCTTCTCTAATGCTAATGACAAAGAGGCCTTAAAAGTAACTTCAACTTTAGGCATATTGTTATCATAGTTACTTTATTCAAAACTAGTGAGCTTACCAATCAATCCATCAATATGAACAATATCAAATGTTCTCAATTCTTGTATAGCAGAAACTCTAATGGCATAAGTAGGTAGCAAGGTTCTAAACATTTTACTTACCACATCACCTTCTTCAATATTACCACTGGCAGCTTTGACAACAATAACTACTAATTTTATCGTTTGACCATATTGAGCAATGTTCTCACCTTCAACCATTTTCATGTCATCATATTTTCCCTTCAAGTTGTCTACCCTATCTTTTTGCACATGTCTGTCTCCGCCATATATTAGCTTTAACTTTTCCCAAACCTCATAAGCAGTCTCAAGTCTATGTATGTCAACATATTTAGTATCAGATAGAGTACTTACCATAGCCGCCAATGCTTGCATGTTCTCTTGTTGCTCCTTCAATTGATCTGTAGTAAGAGTCCCGGTATGTTCTTTATATTTTGTTTCCACATGATTCCAGAACTGTGGTCCCATGCATTTTATATAGATCTTCATTATGTCGCTCCATATTGTGTAGTTGTCTCTTGTGAACTTTGGACCTTCCTTATTCATCACCTGATCTTTTCCTCAATTTGTTAAGCTTACCACAAAGAGGACCTAGGCTCTTATACCAATTGTTAATACTATAAGGTTCATGATTACTAAGAGGGGGGTTAATCAGTAATCTATCATATCTGAAAATTTTCACCAATTCATTCAACACATTAACAACATTCATTAGCTTTAAACCTTATGCAGAAATAAACAATGAAACAAATGAAACCATCCAAACGTGCAACACAGGAACACCAGTATTTTTATCGTGAAATCCCTTGGTTAGAGGGAAAAATCATGGTGGGAATCAGTACTCACAAATATTTTCACTCTTCTTAAATGTGCCATGTTAAAGGACCAACCCTATTAGGAGCTTACAATGATGCCCTATTAGGATAAGACCCTGTTAGGAGTCACCCGGTCAATGGATTTACCTCTAGCCATATTAGGAGTAACCTTGTTAAAGGATTTAAACCCTAATTAAAGAGACATGTGATTAAAGGATTTACTGATCAAGACCTGTTAGGATCTACCCGGTTAAGGGATTTTCTTGCATAACCTATTAGGATTCAAAAAAGTACAATTATTTGGATGTAACACTTCTCCTCTACTTGTTCAGATCAAATTAAGCACAACGCTTATGCTTCTTGTAGAAAATATTTGCTCTTCACTCGACCTCACCTTCGCATCCATGATCTACACTTGCATAATTCATTGATTTACATATAAATACCTTACATGTTAATTAGGTCATTAACCGCCTTACAAAATGTATTATAGTCTTTCTCGCTCGATCCTTGAACCCTAAAATGTGTTACCAATCTAGAACATTCGGTAACAAACTCAGGTCATCCATAAGATTCATTACACATCAATTTGAAACAAGAAGAGTCAAACTTTATATGATTTTTTCAACACGCTTCCAAAACTTGATTAAATTTGATCACCACGAGAAATGAAATAGAAATTAATCATTACAAATCTTTTGTGTCTCATCACCTTGATACATGGATCATAGAAACATTCACTGCAACCGATTGCATCACCACCGCACACTAATCTAACACCAACTGCTCAAATTTGGTTCAAACATTTTTCTATTAGGCATAGAATGATCTTTTGTCAACTAAAATGATGCCTTCTGGTACTCCAATCCTTTTGCGATCATAGTATCAATAACATATCCTAGTCAAGATAAACATATCATGACCACAACACTTGGATCCAAAAGGATTTGATAAAATAATCAAATCAATCATTGTCTTCCATTGTCTGTTCTTTTGTCTACCATATTTCTCTTCAATCAATCAAAACTTGCTCCATGTTTGTTCCCAACATATGAGATCAAACAAAATGCATATAGAGACATCCTTGGGTCTCCAACCACAATCACACACTCCAAGTCCTATTGCAACACATAATTCATCTGCACAAATACTTAGCAGCACAACAAGAACACTGCCAACAAATACAACACCAACTTGACATCAATGACAACATGATAATTGATCTTCCTATCATCAAACTTGTACCAATAAACACTCAAAAATATTTGCATCACTTATGTCAACACTCAAGATGGCTTTCTAGTTTTTGTAAAGTGATGTTAGGTTCACTTTTTTATTTGGGCTTAAAATGAACCTTGTTCTAGATTGCACCAAGGATGAACTTGTCTCCTCAATTGGTGACCATTGATGATGGACCAGTCTCATTATGTGAGGTTCGTAGACATGGTGTGAGGTCTCACGTGGTGACTTTAGTGTGATTTGTCTTCTCTTTTTTGTGTTTGGGATTGTCATGGAATCCTTGGAAGTTCTTAAGTCTTCCACTTGTTCACAATCATGTGTCGATAGTGACTTACTTCTCATGGTTGCATATTTGTTATGCTTCATGGTTTATATTGTACTTATGTACTTGATGTATATATTTTCTTTCAAAAAAGATATTTAGTGTATATTTAACCCTATGTTCTAAGGGTTCCTTAGTGGGGCATTACAATTGGATTTTTAGGTTGGTGTCAGCAGGATCAAAGGGGTATTTTTATTTTTCCAGTTTTTTTTCAAACTAGTATGAGTGTAATGCCCTTTTATGGAGCCTTTCCGAGCACTTTCACATATACTTACTATTTTTAGTAAGTTGTTGATGAGCACTGATAGAGTGATTTAACATTTTTAGTAATGTCAGTGGAGTTGTCTTTGATGTTCATCCTGAGGTTTGACATAGTCATTAAATTAAATAATGATAATTTATTATTTTATAAAGTTAAATTAAACATTTAACTTTAATGTTATTTTAGTTTATTTTATACGGGAATTTTGAAAGGCCAAATATTTAAAATAAAGTATATAGTTTCAAAGTGGCCTTTAATTTAAAATTGACATGGGGAGAAATACTAAATGAAAAATCATTTGAGGAAAAATAGGAAGAAAAGTATTCGCGAAAAAATAGTAGAAAAAATATTCATAGAAAAATAGTAGAAAAGCATTCCGAAAAAAAAATAGCAAAAAAAGAATTTGCGAAAAAATTGTGCATAAGTATTCGTAAAAAAATAGGAAATAAGCATTCTCTATAAAATGGGGGAAAAACATTTCCAAAAAATAGGGGAAAAAACATTCACAAAAAAAAGGGAAAAAGGAAAATCCCGAAAAATTGGGAAAGGCAAAAAAGGGTGCTTTTTAAAAAACAGCAACTTAAAAAGGTGATGGAGAAAAAATGATTTTATTTAGTCTTACATGCATTGGTGAAGAGGATCAAACTTCTTGAGAGTAATATAAAAGTAATTTTGTGGAGCTCATTTCTCATGCTTGATTGAATATTGTTAGTGTTTATGCTTTGATTCTTGAAGGAGATGGTTCTCCTTCTTGTTGATTTGTGAGAATAAAAACCCTTGCAGGTGACATTCTCCATGTTGTTGAGAGATACAATCTAGAGGATTGAGAGTGGCTTCACTATAGGAGTCACAATGGAGCTTATTGAGAGTCATGACTTCAATCTTCAATGGTGAATAGTGCAGATTTGATATATAGCGGTTGTTGTGGGAAGTTTGGGAGTTTAGCAAGTGTATTCATTTCTATATTTTTTGTTGTTGTTGTATAACAATTATAGTCGTGACATTTTGTTGATGTATTGATGTGAGCTAAGTTTTGAAACCCTTGTATTTGTTGATTATAATTGTTGCAGTAATTGATATTAAATTTGCATCAAATGGGTATGTTTAATTTGTGCTTGTAATATGATTTAATCATCTGGGTATTCGTAGTTTTTTATATTACTTCAATTTTGTATTTGTATCAGATTTTGAGTAAATTAGAAAGTTTACAACATATTATTTTCGTTCTTAATTTTCAATATAAATTTGTCTTCTATTTTTTCTTCTCTTCAAGCTTTGAAAAAATAACAAAACACAAATATGGCAGCATATTACAACAGTATCACAGCAGGCATATCTTGTCATCCTATAAGGGACCATTCAAAAGATGAAGACTTTTGAGGAGAAACTACTAGAAGGGTTTATATAACTGAAGAAAAGTTGTCAAAGATATACTAAGAGTTAGCAAAATTATGGCAAGACTTTAAAACAATTGCATAAAGAAGTGTGAGCTTCTTGAATGGGTAAAGTCTCTATTTGGTATTAAAAAAGGAAATTAAAAATAAATGGAAAGGATTCTTTTAGTGCAAGAAATAATGAAAAGAAAGAAAAATAAAAGAGGTTCATAGCAAATCATTTGAATGGATATAGTGCCTCAGTAGATAAAGACCATGTAACAGATTTTTAGAGTGACTCTTTGGACATGCATATTGTTACTATTAATGAATTTGTGCATGAAGAGAAAGACAAAACAATATCCTTGGGTTTGAGTTCAGATATTTCCAATGATGATTGTCTAGATAGATACGCGTTGGATCATCATACAAAGCCTTTGGAGAGGAGTGTTTATGAAGACATTAATGCTAGTGAGTTTGGGAGTGACTCTTTCACAATGGTAACCACTTATGAAAAGGACACAAAAAAAATTATTGATGAACAAAGCAATCAACTTTTTGACACGTGGGATTTGTGTGTGTTGGCACCTAAGTATGATGAAGATCCTACACAAGATGAATTTTGGTTTGATTGTGATGATGTCTATATTTTTTTATAATAATGCAATTATGGAGGATAGTATTGGTGATTCCAATAAAGATCTTGAAACAAAATCTGATTTATCTTTGCATGGGGTTGACTTTGAGCAGAAGTTGGGGAACTTTCATGATTTGGATCCATAGTATACTAATGAAAATGATAATGAGGATGCACAAGAGACTTGGGACAACCTTGGAGTCATTGATGAAATGTATAATAGTTCGGATTTTGATATTCATCATAGCGACACTTATCTTGATTTTCAAAAACATGATTGGAAGAATCAATTTGTGGTGTTCAATGATAACCTATTGTTTGAGGCAAGTGAACAGAATACATATGACAATCCACTTTTTGATTTGGATGATTGAACAACTCTTGGTTGTAGTGTCGCAGTTGGTGAAAATAGTAAGGTATGGGATCCAACAAAAGATCCAATATCTGAGTTGGAGTTTGGTTTTCAACCTATTGTTGTATTAGGTTCACATTATGAGATGATTGGTTACTCTCCAAGGAGACCACCAAATACGAGATATGTGAACGAGGAGACAGATGGGGACTGCATAAGGATTGTTATGACACTATGAGATGTGATTTCTTCATGGGATGTATTGATTCTTGGAGACTTCAATATTTCATATTTTGAAAGAATTCCTAAACTTGTTCTTGAGCTTGCTGAAAATTTCAAAACAACAGTGAGTAAAGGTAGTTCCATCTTGTTTCTTATGTGCATTTTGGGAAACAAGGACATAAAAGTGAAATCTAAATATATCAAAATTCATCCTTTGCATTGAGCGATCTTATAATATTTCTTTGGGATTGGATTTGAAGATCACTATTTCTCCTTGCACCTTAGTTTTAGATGTTTTCATGGATTCGCTACAAGGGATTAACAAAGAAGTCACATAATTCCTTGATATGTATTTTGTTTTGGAAGACACTTGGAGTTATGTGAACCTTTCTAGGAATGTTAGAAAACATTCTTGGTTGGGTATACATGCCTTGGATTCTCAACAAGAAATTATGGAGCTTATGCAGATGGTTGGAGTGAGTGTTGGAGGGATCATGATCTAAATTTCAGAAATAATAATGGTAATCCATTTCCCACTAATCATCTTGTGATCCCATATGTTTATTTACAAATGGATTGGAGAGATAATTTAAGCAGAGATTGGAGCATTGATATTATGGCTACTCTTGGGAGTATTCTTTAGCAAATAATAAATCATCTTTTTAGTTTGGAGCTTGATGTTTGGTTGTAGATCAGTTACTAAATTTGTTGGCTTTATCTCATTCAAGGGAATTGGCACACTATTCTTTGTCAAGGCGGTACAAATTTTTAGTTGATGATTGCTTGGAGGTTTTTTCCAAGCACATCTAAGTTGATTTTTTACAACTCTATTTTTTTCACATGATTATACTAAGAGAATTCATTGTTTGTCCTCGGAGTTGGTTTGGGATAGAGAAATCCCATATGTTATGGTTCATTTTTTAGAGGTCATTGGAGTTATAATAGGAAACGTTAGCATCGTTGTCCACTCTCCCATCAGCTTATACATGAATTTGATCCTTCTCCTACATATGATTTGGATGGGTTCTTTTTATCAACAATTGAGTACTTTATGGATGTGGCTACTTAGTAGAGGGTTTTTTATCATAGGAGATGACTCTTTAGCTACTTCCATACTCACATCTCCTATCTTTTCAATGAGATTTCAGTTTCTTCACTACAACCCTTATTTTTCACAATGTTTATGGTGACCTCACTATATAGGCAAATTGTTTTTGAGCTCTTGACAATTTCAATACAGTCAATTGTGGGAGATCTTGTAGGTATGGTTCAATTATTTTCCACTTCCACTTGAGAGAGTAATGGTCACTGTAGTTAATTCATGATGTTAATATGCATGATTCTAGATGATGATTGGTTGATTACAATGAGTTTGGCTTGTTAGCATACTTGAGTTTCTTCCCTTGAAACTTGGATATTAAGTGTCGGTGAAATGATTTCAGCTGGTAATCATAGAGGTACTATTTGTTTAGCTGATTTCAAAGTTGGTTATGTTGACTTCTTCTATTCCAACCCCTTGACAGTGATAGATTGGTTTCTTTTTTGAGACTTCATGAGGGGAGATGTTTTTACTCTTTGGATGAGTCAATTATTCTTTCTTTTACCAAGGATCATGATTGGCAGTGATTTTTTTGATGTGGTCCTTTCTAAGTTACCTTGGAAAAATACATTACATGGAATTGATTTCAGCCCTCTCAAGTTTTTCAGTATTGATGTTAATGATGATTACTTTTCTAGGTTACATGAGAGGAGAGTGCAGTTTGAGCATGTTGGTTTTCTAGTTTTTCTTAGAGTGGTGCAGCATCAGCGTGGAAAATTATTTTATGAGATTGATATGGAACCCTAGGATCACAACAATTGAGGATGAGGAAGCCAATGTCATCTTATTGGAGTTTACTCCGATGGTTTCCAATTTAGTTCTTTTACAGAGTGGTCTCCTAAGGAGTTGATAGAGTTGGTATATTATTTGATTGCTCTTTTTTCAAGAGCTTTTCCAGAGATCACTTGTTCGGGTGCCTTGCAGAATAATATTTTTAGAAGATGGTAATACAAATCTCCTAGAATGACTTGCCACCCTAGGATCATTCTTGGTTGCATTCTTTATTAGTTTGATAATTGTGTAGTTGCTCTAGCATTTCTTGAGGACAAGTAATATTTGGGAAGGGTAAACTGTAATGTCCCCATTTTCTGGTTCTCTTGCAGTGCAGCTGGTGTTGGTTTTTTGGGTTGGTGTCAGCAGGATCAACGGAGTATTTCAATGTCACCAATTTGTTCGTACAAGTATGAGTGCAATGCCCTTTTCTAGAGCCTTTTTTGACACTTTATCCTATACTTACTATTTTTAGTAAGTTAGTGGTGAGCATTGACAGAATGAGTTGATATTTTTAGAAATATCAATTGAGTTGGATTTGATGTTCATCCTGAGGTTTGATATAGCTATTAAATTAAATAATAATAAGTTATTATTTTATAAAGTTAAAATGAATATAAAATTTAATTGGTATTTTAATTTATTTTATAAGGGACTATGGAAAGGCCAAATATTTAAAATAAAGTGAATAGTTTCAAAGTAACCTTACATTAGCAAGTGAGGTAAAAAAAATGGTGCAAATATAAATTTAGCAAAATACTGAAAAAATGAAGGAAGATAGCAAAAAGGGTTACCAAAGAAAATCATATGGAGAAGGAAACACACCGAAGAACATGGTGATATACAAGCGGATCTAATTTGCAAAGAATTTGAGGATTTACAAACCGTCGAACTGACTAAAGAAGTAGAATTTGATATAGGGTTTTTGGAGGAGCTTATGATTATTTGCATATTCATTAGCATGATATAAAAAAAGATAAAAAGATTCAAAAGTGGATTGAAGAAACTTGGCAGAACCCACAAATCATGAAATTCCTATTGAAGGGGTTTTTCATTGTCATATTCGCATCTGAGGAAGAATGAGGAAAAATATTACAAGGGGAACTTGGGACAATGGATTCACAACCCTTGTATATCTAGAATGGCATAGAAATTTTAATATGCTAAATACAAAACCGTATAATAAGCCAATTTGGATCAGACTTATCAATCTTCCAATGGAATATTGGACAAAGAAGGCATTGGAAAAAGTAGGGAGCTTGCTTGGAACCTTGATCAACATTGAAGTGGATATTGCCAATGGTGACTCATATATCTATGCAAGGATAAAGTTAGTGGTCGTAAGGAAAATTTTGGAAAAAAAAAATCTAAGGGTTCATGTCGTGGATTGGGTATAATCTGCAAAAGTGGAAGAAATCAATTTCTATTGCCTACGATGTGGAAGAAGGAACCACCCCAAAAGTGAATGCAAAATCCCTCAAAAAATTAAGGGTATATGAATACCAAAAAACAACCAAATAATGGAGGATCGTGCAGAACTTGAGTTAGGGAAAACAAGCAAAATTGAGAGCAACAAATCTGAAGGAACACAAAGTCCACTGACGGGGGGGAGGTGAATCAGTGGATATAAAACTTATATTCCTAGATTCCTATCCTCTTATTTATTTAAATGCATAAACAACACAATAGAGAAAAATTAAATCAATAACGTATAAAAATCATGCACATGACACCAAGTATACGAGTAAAACCCACTGTGGGGAAAAACCTCGGTGAGAATAGTTGCTAGAGTCTACTACTCTAATCCATCCTCACAATGAAAAAGAGTTTGGTTGCATCTTTTATGGGCACCAACCCAAAGGAGCATCAACCCCTAAAGTTTATGGGCATCAACCCAAAGGAGCACTGATGCCTGAACTTTATGGGCACCAACCCAATGGAGAACCAACCCCTAAAGTTTGTGGGCACCGGCCCAAAGGAGCACCAACCCCTGATCAAAGCAGCCACTATGATTATAAGAATACAATGAAAGATTTAAGACAATGTAGATACCTTGTTACAAATGATTCTTTGTTAATCTCTGCTCTGTTTGAACTTTGACAACACTTTAATTCTCTAACAATTGTTGTAACTTATATGCTTTATGTTTTCTGCTCCAAAATCTTCTTCCAATATTGCACTTACAACTACCTACCTTTGTTGCTACAAAGTCTTTTTCTTCATTTACACTTACAATTGCAACAACCTCTAAGTTTATTGTTTGTTGCTATAGAACCTTCTTCAATATTACTCTTACAGCCACAAGAACATCTATGCTTTCTGCACTTTTCTTCTGCATGAACTCTTCCTTTCTAAATTAGCATTATCTTCCTCTCAATCAGTTGCTGCTACAACTCTATCATTCTCTAATTTTACATTGTTATATGAGACTTTTATATCTGCATGATTTTCGTCTCACTAACAACAAACACTGTTTTCTTGGTCCCTGCAAACTTTCTCCCTTTTATTAAAACAAAGCCCTCTCACTTACTACTTCCCTTTTTGTATATACATTCCCTCAACCTCTTTTTTCTTCCTCCTAAGACTTGAATACTCATCTATCTCCTTACACTTATCTTCTCTATTTCAAAATATCGACACATTTGTACCTTATATATATTGTGCTCTTTTTTCAATTTGATTTGGAAACCACTATTTTTGGGCACCCACCACTCACACATGACCATTTGCAGCCTCCTCCTCATGTATATCCACTTGCAACCTCCGTTTATTTATTTTAAAAACTTTTTGTCATTCATCTGATTGTTCTACTTCAGTCAAACACACAACTTTGATTTATGTCTTCCAATCAGACTTCCAACCAACATCAATAAATGTTTTTGTATATTCATTTGACCAAAAATATTTTTTCCAAAGATTTTAAATTTCATGCAGTTGATAAATCAAATTTCTGCAACTTACTATCCGCTCCTACAGCAGACTGCAACTCTGCACTTGCAAATGACAGTTCTGATCCTATGCTAGTGTGGACAAACTAAAATATCTTTCATTTTGTGCCTTAGTTTTACCTTCCACTTTGTCTTTTTCTGCATAACAACTTATGGCAATATGGAAATAATTTAAATAATGCACTTGATCAACATTTGTGAATTTGTTGTTAAAGTGCTACTACTATTCGTCTGTTGTTTGAATACCTTATGAGATGTATTAATTCTTTCAATTATGAACATATTCACTCCTTTGCAACCTTCCTAGTGAGCATCACTTGTCATGTATCATCATTTCTTTCCACAATAACACTTCTACCCTGTAGCTATCACACACTAACATTATCATGAGTGCAGTGACTATCTCCAATAACCTCTAACTCCCCCTTTAACAATGCACTTGACCTGGTTGACATCAATGACAACTCAATGCCAACAAACACAATCAAATAAATAACTAAATCCCCCATCCCTAAAAAGGATCCAGAATCGGAAAACAAGCAAGCTAAGTAAAATGAAGAACAATAAACATGGAAACTAAAAACACTAGGAACCAAGGAAGAGAAATAGAAGGCAATAGGGTCACAGAGCAATCAGATGAAGAATGGGAACTAGAGGAGGACAACGGTAAAGATGAACTTGGATCCGCCGATACAAGATGCATAAGCCAGATAGGAGCAAGATTTCTTGGGAAAGGCAAGGACAATAAAGGAAGGAAAAAAGAGAGGAAGAGGCCACTGAAAGAGGTCTACTCAATGTAGCGAATTTCCTCAAGAGAATAAGTATCAAGGGAGCAATTGCCTCCCTTGGGAAACAATGAGAATGTCATCCTAAGTTTGATATAGGGGTATTTTGATGGTTAAGCATAAGATGGTTAAACGTCGCCTAGACAAATTAACAAGCAATGTAGTTCTATTATGGGAAACTAAATGCAGTATGGAAGAAGGGGAAAAATTCACAAAGTATTGCAGAGGATGGATGGGAGTGTTTCAAGCGGTTGAAGGACATGTCGACGGACTAAGTATCTTATGGAAACCAAACCTGATTGGGCTAACACTAGTGAATATGAAGAAAAATTGGATCTCTTGTAAAATACAGTTTAAATTATCCAAAATAGAATTTGTTTTATGGAAGATCTACGAGCCCGCACAAATGGAAGAACTCAATCAATAAATACAAACCATCAATGACGACAAATTTGTTATTGGAGGGAACTTTAACGCACTGCTAGATTTAACATAAAAAAAAAAAGTGAAGGTATCAGCAATGTGAATAGAGACATGTTAGATTTAGGAGTTTTGTGCAAAATATTGGTGCCTTGGATTGTATCCACAAAACTAGGTGGTACACCTGGACAAATGGGAGAATTGGCTTCACTAACATTGCAGAGCAACTTGACCAATTCCTAATTGGCCCTCAATAGATGTTGGAGAATATGAATCTCTCAATCACTACACTACCCTATGCAGTGTCTGATCGTTATCCGGTACAATTGGAAATTAGAATGGAACACAAATGGAGAAGTGGTTATTTCAAGTTTCAAAACATATAGTGGAGGGAGAAGACACTTTTGAATACTCTGGAAGCATGGTGGACTGAATGCAAATTCTTCAAAGGTACACCTAGTTTCTATGTTTCAAAAAAAAATCAGTTTATCAAAAATAAGTTAAGAATGTGGAACAAGGAAACATTCAAAAAGAAAGTAGAGATTGAAGCAGAATTGGAAAAACTAAATGAAAAAGTAATGAAAGAGGGAATGAGTAGAGAAGACTACATACAGGAGAAGGAATTAAGAGAAGGACTCTCAGAAACACTAACTAGAGAAGAAATATATTGGAAGGATAAGACCAGAGAATTATGGATCAAGGAGGCGGATGCCAACACAAAAAAAAAAAAAATCATGCGTCAGTTACGGCCAGAAGTGCACAAAATCTCATAAATGAAATCACATATGGGAATGGAATGATATGCAAGGATAGAGACAAAATTGGGTATGTCGCAATCATGCATTTCAACAGAATTCTAGCTTCAAACAGTGGAGCAGATACACGAAGCTAGGAAGAGTTTCTAGTAGTAACACCAAAAATAGTCAACGAAAAAGACAATAAGATGATAATGGAACCATTCACAGAAGAGGAAGTATGGAGTGGTATTTGGGCTTCATCTCGACAAGGCGCAAGGCATAGACGATTTTCCTGCAAGTTTCTTTCAAAAGTGTTGGAGCTTCATGGGAAAAGACATATGGAAGTTGGTTATCATTCCAAAAAAGTCTGAATGTAGTTCACTGGACGACTTTCGTCCTATTGTGCTCTATAACACTATATACAAGAATCAAGATAATTGCTAAGGTGTTGGCAAATGCGCTAAAAAGGGGTGACAATCAAACTCATTTCGGCTAAGCAGAATGGATTCACACTTGGACGTGAGATTGTGGACAACACCATATTAACATTAGAAACACTTCATTCAATGTCATCGGAAAGAAAAAAGAAAAAACAGGTATGGCAATTAAACTTGACATCAGTAAAGCTTTTGATACGGTACATTGGGATTTTCTGCTTAAAGTATTGGAAAAGTTTGAATTCAAGCAAAAGTGGATACAAATTATCAAAGATTGTATAGAAACCCGTCAATTTTCCATTGTTGTTAATAGGGTACTTTTAAATTTTCTTAGGAGCAAAAACGACATAAGACAAGGAGATCCAATATTGTCATTCCTATTTGTTATAATGGTTGAAACTCTGAGTAAACAAATATGCAAACTCAGAACACAAGGACAATGGAAAGGTATCACAATCCATGAACAGTTAACCCCTGTCACCCACTCACAATTCTCTACAATATCATACTATTCGAGGAGGCCATTGTGAGAGAAGCTAATGTTATCAAGGAGAACCTCAACTTATATGCTTGTGTGGCCAGATAAAAGATCAATGACAGGAAAACAAAGATTCTTTTTAATACAAAGGCAATACAGAGAAAGATTGCAAGTACTCTTGGATGGTTGGATGGTTGATAGGTAAGATGTCATCTAAATATTTAGGAGTCCCCTTGTTCACAACTGCGTCAAAAACAACATTATGCGAAGAACTGATTTCAAGATTCAGGCAAAAGTCTAAAGCATGGAAACACAAGTGGTTATCATTACCAAGAAGAAATTGCTTATTAAATATGTTCTAGCAGCAACCCCTATATACGCCATGTCTTGTTTCAAGCTATCAGCTAAAGAAAACCAAGCTTTAAAGAGCTTTCTCAAATGTTTCATTTGGGAGGGAGACATGGAGGTAAAACTAATCCCTTTATTAAATTGGGATACAAAATGCAAAGAAAAATGTGATGGGGGGCCAGGGTTCAGAAAAATGGAGTTACAAAACATGGCACTTGGGGTGAAACTCGCATGGAAGATGTACAGAACACCAAAAAAATTATGGTGTAGAATAATGTAGAATAAATATTTGGAATGTGAAGACTTGGCCATAATACTGGCAATTGCAGACACACAGGGTGAGGGAGTGTCGACATGTAATCACAGAGCATTTGACATGGAAAATTGGGAATGGAAAGAAGGCCAAATTTTGAAGGGAATCTTGGGACGAGCAAGATAGTATCTGTATTTTTTTTAAAATATAAGGATCGGATATCAGAGGTAGAACAACTGCATGGTGAGTATGTGGTCTATTACTTAAGGGAGACACAGCTGGGTAGTAGAATATTTGAATGGATTTGAACAGGAAGAACTTGGAAGAAGACTACTTGCAAGGAAAATTGCTCTCATTAACAATGATGATGAGATAATTTGGTGTACATCAAGAACAAGAGATTACACTGCTAGATTGGGATGCAGTATCCAAACAATTTAGTGACAAAAAACAAATTGACCTACCAGACTGTGCTGGGACAAATTGGTGGCTAGTAGAGAAGGAGTGTTCCTATGGACAGTGCTACATGGTGGAATATTAACAGAACGTTTAAAAACATATGGATCGCAGGCCCAAGCATTTGTGTACTCTGTAAGCATAATGAAGAGACTACCAATCATCTCTTATATCACTGCACCTATACCACTTATTGTTGGAATTGGCTATGTCAAGTACTTAAATGGTCAATGGCCAGGGAAGAGACACTGGATAAGTTCTTAAGGGGATGACTGATTCTCAATCAAAACTCACTGTTGGGGAGGAATCTGGCTAATTTCACTGTCAATGCTACTATGGCAAATCTATAAAGATGGCAAATCTATAAAGAACAAAATTAATGAATATTTGAGGAGAAAGAGATTAGTCGGGAAAAGGTGACTGATAAAATAAAAGATGGAATATGTGAAATTGCAAACATCAAAGTCGATACGAGAAAAATTGAATATATAAATGAATGGGATAAAAGAATTCAACTAAGATGGGAAGCCCTCAAACCCCCTCACATTAATATCACGTCCAAAGCATCATGTCGGAAGTAGGTAATTTGGAAACCACCAGATGAAGGTAGACTTAAGCTCAATTTCGATGAGGCTTCAAAAGGCAACCCCGGTGAGGCTAGATATGAATGTACAATTAGAGACAATACATGAAAAATGGTATTTGGTGTGTATGGGTACCTAGGAATAACCACCAACAATGAGGCTGAAGTAACTACACTTGAAAGGGGATTAAAACGTTGCATGGATAAAGGCTTATGCTCATTAAGTGTGGAGGGTGATTCACAAACCATTATCAACGCGGTTAAAAATGAAAGTTGCTCAAATTGGAAAATTGGGAGGAAAATCGAAAATATCTTGGAGGATCTCAGACATATCCCTAATTACTGTATATCACATGTGTACCGCGAAGCAAATAAAGCGTTCCACTTCTTGGCGAATGTTGGAGTTAGCTCAAAAAGAAAAGAGGAGATAATTTTCAACATTAATAGGTGGGCAAACTTCCAGATGATTATAGAGGATGATTCTCTAGATACCAAGACAAAGGATCGAGCAGGCGTGGGCTAGGTAGGCAACCTAATCAAGCAATATGAGGCCCCAAGTACACTGTGGACAAGGAAAGATATCCCAAATCGATTCCCAGAAGGATCTGGAAAAAGATGTGAGTTGGTTTTAAACAAATAAAATAGTAATTAAAGAAGATCTTTAAGTGATAAGATTAAGAAGCCTGAGGCGATTGGGAATCTGTTGTATGTCATCAATGGGCAAATGTCGTAAGCATTGGAAGTGCAGAACATATCCAACAAAGATTTGCAATCAGATTTGATATCGATCATTGAAAAGACTGCAACAAGCTATTCCACAAGAATAAGTAGGTACCATAGTAGATAAGATGGGGAGAAAGCACTTTGGAATGCAATGTAGTTGCCTACAGGAGATGGCCAAAGATCAGATCAGAAGGATTTTCATCATTGAGGAAGACTACATGCCATCGTCCATTCAAAAAGTTATTGGGTCTGGGTATTCTTCACGGGCCACACTCATGACAGGGTACTACTGGATAATTTCTTCACAAATATGGTGCAAGTATCGGGTTATGATACAGCAATGTATGCCAAAAATTTGATAAAGCCTCAATTAAAAAAACGTGTCAAAGCAGAGGTCATTAAGTTAAATGCAAATCCAAAGATGGATTCATTGTTGGTGTTTTTGATGTCAAGGCAGTAGCAAAAATGAAAATTCTACGTGAAGCATTGAAATTGACTCCCGAAGGGCTTGAGAGACACAACACTACAGCCTTTGACAACTCTATATGCCCTTACGGCGACCTTTCGACCTCTCACATTGAGAGGGTGAATCAATAAAGGGATCTAACCCCTCTGGTAGAACTTACTTTAAAAAAATAAAAAGTGGTATTTTATTTAAAAGTGACATGGGGAAATAGTAATGAAAAAGCATTCCTGGATAAATAACAGAAAAACATTGAAAAAAAAAAGCAAAAATTTATTCGTCAAAAAATAAAATAGCAAAAAAATGTTTGCAAACATATAGGGGAAAAGCATTTCTGAAAAAATAAGACAAAAAAAAAATGGTGCTTTTTCAACAAAAGCAACTTTAAAAAGTGATGGGAAAAAGTGATTTTAGTTAGTCCCACATTCATTGGTGAAGGGGATCAAACTTCTTGGAAGTAATATGAAAGCAATTTTGTGTAGCTCATTTCTCATGTTTGGTTGAATATTGTTATTGCTTATGTTTTGGTTCTTGAAGGAAATGGTGCTTTTTCTTGCTGGTTTGTGAGGACGGAAACCCTTGCAAGCAACGTAGATTTGATATATAACAGTTGCTGTGGAAAGATTGGGAGTTCAGCTAGTGTATTCATTGCTATATTTATTGTTGCTGCTACATAACAGTTCTAGTTGTGGCATTTTGTTGATGTGTTAAAGCAAGATAAGATTTAAAACCCTTTGTATTGTTGATTATAATTATTGCACACATTCATATTTATTTCCAGCATATGGGAATGTTGAATTTGTGCTTGTAATCTCATTTAATCATCTTGGTATTCATAATTTTCAATATTACTTCAATTTCAAATTTGTATCAAATTTTGAGTGAATAAGTTTTCAACATATTATTTCCATTCTTAATTTGCAATAGAAATTTGTCTTCTATTTTATTATATCTTTTCTATTCAAACTTTTAAAAATATTGCACATAAAATAAATAAATTTAAAAAAAAAAAAAAAAAAATAGGAGATATTTTCTACATTAAGTCAAATTGTGATATTGTTGAAGTGTTTCATTCATTCTCATGAGAGATGGGTTCTTGTGAACCACTACTCATGAAACATGGGTCAATGAGTTTGACTCAAAAAACTGCACACTTGAATCCTGATAGCAATATCACAATTTGACTTACTGTGGAAAATATCTCCTACTTATAAGAAATTGTCATTAACTTGAACTTATCCTTTGGCCGAAGTTATTAAAATTTAAATCATGCAATCCCTACCATATTGTATTGGTATTTTACTATGATAAATAATGTTTTTAAATTCAATATAAAAATATTTAAAATAGATTAATCAATTTTAAATTAAAACATCAAGATTAGCATAATTTTACACAATTTCATTTAGTAATTCACATCAAGCTAAAAAATAGAAAGTGTTTCACCCTTCCTTATCGTCCTACCTATTTAAGGTCTTTAATAAGATCTTCATGTGTATATGTAATGGATTGGTTTTTAAGGTGAGTTAAGAAGGCTATATACATAAAAATAATATCAAGTTACAATTGACTACAATTGTCTTGAGAACATAGTATGTTTAAAAGTCGTCATATGAACTTTTACACAATAATATTTACATGTGTATCTTTGACTTGTATGTCCTTAAATGTACATAAAAAATTCTAAAAATTTGAAATTTATATACAAATTTAATAGTAATTTTGAATGTTAAATAATTTTCAATCACTCCGCAATTTTCATTGAAAGAAAATGTCTCATAGTTGATCAAATCCCCTTAAGAGGGACTAAAATATTTTAAATTTTACCTATGTATTCCATACTTTTTGTGCATTGACCTTCTATATTTAAACTCAATGAAACTTCTTACCAGTTTATCTTTTTGTCGTGGTACATATGAACTTTTATGTTCATAGTTTTCTTTCTGGCAATCATTTAGTTTTTGATTAAGTGAAAACAAATTTTGAAGGGGACCTGAAACCCTTTACAAAAAGGTCACTAAAGATATTCAAAGACAGCCCATGTTCATACTTTCATTTCTAGCAATCATTTAATTTATTTGGTTGGATTTTGAAATTACAGAGTGGGTGGGAAAGAGAATTTCTTACAATCACCCGCAGTCATTCAAGTTTGAAGCATTCGTTTGAATTTCATAAGAGAAAAGAACAGAGCTTGATGCAAAGTAAAAAAGGTATATTTTTGTTGAATATGGCAATGAGAAATATGGTTACCGGCTGTTGGGTGCTATGGGGTTCCGCAGCGAAACATGTCACCCCATATCCAACATAACATACCTATGCAAATTTTAATGAAACCCCAAGTAGAAATTCGCATGCAGCATCATATACCTACCATGCAGCATCTTGAAGTGGAACTTGGTACCAAGCAACATTGTGTTCATGGGCCACCACTCCCATCGGAATCCTCATCTTCTACATAGCAAATAATACATGATCCGCTGCCCACTATGCAGGTGTCGAATGAAATTTCAATCCTCCCCTCAATTTATGCGAAAGTTATTACTACGAGCTTGTCATCTCTTTCTCAAGCCTTGCCTCAACATCAAGTTGGTAACTCTCAGCAAGGCATCTAATAGGAAGAAATTCCTCAGGTTCGGATGTCTACTAGGGTGCAAAGACCTCCATCAAAATATAGAGATTTTATTCAACAATTATGAATTTTGTGACAAGCTGAACCTACCACATTTGAAGACGCGTGTAGTGACAAAGATTGCAGAGACTGGATGGAAGCTATGAAAGATGAGATGGGTTGGTTGATGGTGAACCACACATGGGATTTGGTCCCTCTTCCACCTCACTAGGAAGCTTTGAAAAATAAGAGGGTTTACAGGTTTAAGGAAGAAGATAGTGTTAAGAAGAGGTACAGGGCCAGATTGGTGGTGAAAGATTATGATCAGTAGAAGAGTATAGATTTCTCAAAAGGTTCTCCACCAGTAATGAAAATGACTTCCTTTTCACAGTGCTGGGATTAGTTGTTGTGTATGACCTTGAATTGGAGCAGCTTGACGTCAAGACAATGTTTCTACATGGTGATTTAGAGGAGTTGTGCATGCAACAACATGATGAAGGCTTCGATAAAAAGAGGTGACGAGGATCTAGTTTGCAAATTCAATCACAGTTTATACTTTATATGGCTTGATCCCCGACAATGGTGTTTTAATTTTGAGTCTTATGGTTGAGCAAAATTTCACTAGATGTGAAGCTGATCCTTGTGTTTATAATGGTGAATTTGTTTTGCTATTGTTGTACGTCTAGCGACTGGAACTAGCATTGCAGTTAACAATTTGAAATAGTGATTGGCTAACAAATTTTCTATGATAGATTTAGGGGTTGCCAAGAAACAAGGAAAATATATTGAAAGGTTTTGGACAAATTTGGCATAAGAATGCTAAGCTCGTTAGCACACCTCTTGCTGATCAGTTCAAGCTTTCAGCCAAAATGTGTCCAAAGAGACAAGAAGAAAAAAAAGCTTATGGAACAAGTGCCATATTCCTTTGCTGTTGGGAGTCTCATGTATGAGACTTGACATTGATCATGCAATGTATGTGATCAATAGGTCCATGAGCAATCTGGGTAAAACTCATTGGCAAGCTGTAAAATGGATTTTGAAATACTCTCTTTAGATTTGGAGGAAAAGATGCACAGCTGCAAGGTTTTGTTGACTTCGACATGGCTGGTGAATTGGACAAATGTTGATCAACCATTGGGTGTGTACTCACTTTTGTAAGGGTAGTGATCAGTTGGGTTTGTAGAATGCAAAAAGCATAAGCTCTTTCCCCCACAGAAGCAGAATACATTGCTCTCACCAAAAGGAGCTAAGGAGATAATGTGTTTTCAGTGGTTGTTAGCTGAAGAAAACATAAGGAATTCATTTTGAACAGTGGCAGCAATAGCTGGATTTCTACAGAGTCTTGGTTTGGTAAAGTTGTGACGATAAGCTTGGAAAGGCAGGTGCATCTCAGAGTTGCAGCATGTTTTTGGACTTCAAGTGGGAAGATTGTTGCGAAATGTGAACTCCAACAAGCTTATTGACTGCCCCTTCACATTCTACATTTGATTTGTTTGCTTTAAGCTGCCACCAAAAGCCTTCTATGTATTTGGGGATTGATTATTATGAGATTCTTGATGAAGAACATTGTTATCTTTGTTGCTGTTCACCGTAAAGATAGTGTGCTCACCTTTCCTATGGATGTAGCCAAATTGGCAAACCACGTAACGTGTCATTTTATTTTGTGCATTCTGTTTTATCTGTGGTGCATTGATACTAAATTTCAATTTTAATCTGCTCGATTTTTTATCAAGAATAATAGAAAATGCTCAAAATGTGTTAACAGTGCCACTACTAAATTGAAGCCAATGTAAATAATTCATATTTAAGGTTTATCAGGGTCATAATCCAGCATACTTATTTTAGAGGCAAAAGGGAGAACAAAGGGTCTGTTGATGAGTAATAGCCATCATCACAATCTGTAAATGCCAATATGTTTTGAAAAGCATCTATCTACTTGAGGTAACGTGATATCAACTGTAAGTCCTTTCCACAGATGATATGTTTAAACAAGAACCATAAATAAAAAATGATTGGCCCAATTATGCATGAAGCGTATTACTGTTGCATCATGTGAATTCTATTAATGAAGTGTGGACGAGTTGTTTCAATTTTCAACAACACGATTGAAAATTACATTCAAACATAGAAGATGGCTACCAATCAGCTAAACATCCACATTGCACTAAAACACACAGGTTAATGTGCCATCAATATTCACACTGCTCTAAAATGCAAGCTTTGTGTAATAGCATCAACCAAAAGCACATGATAACTTCCCTAGAACTTGTGATATGCATATTATGAAAAATCTATTTCAAAATACATTTGATTTTGTTTGTTGCTCCATTATTACACATTTGCATTTTTCACACTAAAGCATACTTCAATATTGACTTAGTACTGTGGCGACAACAACGTTCTTTCTCAAAGATTTTGAATCCACTCTAGTGGTTTTCATGCATTATGCCCCACATGCTCTCAGTTAGTAATAGGCAACAGCAGCTGCCTTGGTAAATATAATTTACGTTTTAGCGTGATGTGTAATATAAGATGTCTAAAATCCCTCAAGAGTCAAAACAATTCCAGTAGCTAAAAGATATTCATTAAAAAGAATTTGGTTTTCCGATATTCATTTTGCAATCTCAGTTTGAGAGAGGAAAGTAAATAATAATGATATTTAAATTGGTGCAAGCATGATGCCAAAAAGCCTCAAATCTAATAGCAAAGAAAAGTTATATACTCTTGATCTTGATTATCTCATGACAAACCACAAGGGATCCTCATGTTTTGGTAAAAATAATCTTTCAAAACTTGCAAGAAATAGTTACTTTGTACAAACCAAGAGAGCTTAAGGTCTTAGAATTGCGGTAAACGTTGACCTAAGGTTTAAGAAACTAGATTTGTGAAATGCTCAAAATTCCACCAGAGATTATTGTAACTGGAAAATACTAACTCCATATTGTCAAAATCTTGGGGAAAAGAAAAAAGATAAGCATAGAATTATTTTAAAACAATATTTACAATGAACTTCGCCAAAATAAAGTGAATTTAGTGACAAAAAAACAATTGAGTAGTTGAGATATATCACCTGGGAAAGGTCATTCATATTCCAACTATTGTGTGATTTTCCACCTTCAAGTCAGCTATTCTGTTTCTAAAAATTAGTGAAATGATTTATCCCCGTGTTTCGAATGATATCATAGAGGCCAATCATTATCTCTGTACTAATCAAAATTATGATAAGCCACTCCAAAGCATCAGATTTTCTATTCTGCAGTATCTCCAAAAAGAAGCGGACATTATGCTGCACAGCAGGACCATATAAGGAAATTATTGCCTTGAAATTTTGATCTCTTCCAAAAAACACACAAAGCAAGAAGAGTCTATATAGCAAGAAAAACTTCTTAAGCAAAATGCACCTCTACAAACTTCAGTTTGTAATCAAGACTCCCAAATCGCTGTTGTAATTCATATTCATCTCGAAGATACTCCCAAATTTGTGCATATTTTGCATTTTTCCAAGCAACGTCTGACCTGAAATTATTACATAGAAATGACTTTAAGCACACTAGTAACTACCCTTAGCAACAGAACTGTTGAAAACTTAAAATCAACCTTCAAATCAAATTTAGCATGCTATTTACTTAAGGTGAAAATGCACGCCAAGCAATGTCAGAACATTACTATGGGAAATTGTCTCCAAACAATTAAATATTGAAACACCTATCGCTTTTTCTTTCTTGGCCAACAATTGAATGAGTCACCAATCAAAAGTACCAATACATACATAGTTTCCAATTATCCAATCTAATAGATTACTAGATTTTAAACATTGCATTTTTTTCATCTACTGATACCCAAAATAGAGTAAGGACTGTGATCAAGAAAGTTGTACAAATTGCTTCCCAAACTCATTACAGCTAATGTGTACTGGAATATCATGATTATGGTATAATTATACGCACAAAAAGCCATCGATGTATACACACAAAAACAAGTTGATATACAATAAAATCACTCTTACTGTCAAACAACTACAGAGTGGTAAAACTTGAGAAAAATCAATAGCTTAATGAAACTTTTTTTTTTGTCTGTGTTCAATAACCAAAAACTTGGGGTGAAGAGGGGTGCAAAACCCTTACAATTTATCATAGAAATAGTCAATCTCAAATAAGAAGTGAAGAATGATAAGGTGTAACAACCACAATTCATGCAAGTTTTGCCTCTCATATCAAACATCATCAACATGATGTTGGTTCTCAAAACCGTGGAGAGAGCTTGCAAGCATCATTTCTTCCGGGTACTTTTGCTTCGGCTATTCCTGGTCAACCTCATACCTTAAGCAGTGACTTCTTGTTCCATTTATGGCAGTTTCAAGCTCTTCAATTTAGATGATATTAGTGATTGGTCAGTAATATCCTTGCCCCTTAATCCAAAGCTGAGAAAGGACTCTTTTGTTACCACAGCAAGAGCATCAAGTCACTGCTTGTGTCAGCTTTGAAAAATAATTAATTTGTTTAATATGAGGAGTGTTTCTGGCATCTTATTGCTCAAGTGAAATTTGCTCATTCTGAGGATCAACACTGCCTTTTTATTGCTCCGCTGGAACAACCAATATAGAACATATTTTTTATAGATTTTCCCACGAGTACTAAATTCTCAAGAAGCCAAAAATTGAAGCACAAACATACAGACTAGAAACACTTCAACCATGATATGCTATGTTACACCAAATTCCTGGGATGGGGATTGGATGTAGATGGGAGAGGATGGGACACATTTCCAAGACAAATTCTTTGGGAGGTCGTTTTTTAGGGGATGGTAAAAAATAAGGAAATTTTCAAAAATATAGGAAATTTCAAATATTCATATGATAACATTGATAAGTCATTCATTATATACATTACAGAACCTTAGTACATAACATTAGAGACAAGTTTAGATTTCACATGAGACTCAACAAACAAATTTACAAAATTTTATTGCTTTTATTGTCAATGTGCATATATTTAAATATTACAGCAAATGCCCAAAAACTGCAAGTTTGCATTTGAACTACACAATTACAAAGCCAGCGAAAATATGCTGCTGCTAGTAAACAGCATCTACTAACACTGCATCAAAATTAGAGTCTAAATATAAGTCACTGGCATTACAAAAGGGCTGCCTCATCCAATGGAATCCCAACCTATCCCTAATGTGCCTCCTCATCAACCTATGTGGCATCTTGAGGATCAACATCCCAACATGCAGCTGAAGTGTGTCAATCTTGAAGCAGCAAGGCACTATGTGGTGCAGGAGCACCTTAGGTTTAGAGTTGGATGCATTGTCATTTTTGGTTTCCTTGTAATGGTTTTATGTAATAAGGTCATTTAAGACCATGACATGTAGGTTTGAGTTCATATTAGGTCACTAGGGCGGTTGGAGTGTCAAGTTGCATAAGTTAATTTTGCAAAATGTTGTCAATCTTGTAAAATGCAAAAACACGGAATATGAAGTCATAAGTTGTAAATGAGGGAAGTTGGTTAGTTGTAACAAATGAAATTGATTGCAAAGGCATAAATATGGCCTCCAAATTCGAACTCAGGGGTTGAAGAAGCTTAGAAGTTTGGGAATGAAAGAAAACTTGTTTTGAAGCCATTGCATACTAGTTTTTTGTTTTGTTTTTTTCCTGCAAATAGTCTGCTACTTTGTTTGGTATGGCCTGGTACAGAATGGTACAGATCTAAATTTTATATGGTTGGAAAGATAAATGAGTTACCTTTCATTTGCTTTTGGTTTGGTTCAATTTCATGAAGATTTGCAGAAGTTATGATAATTTTTGTAAGTGTGGGTCTTAATCTGCCCTAGGGTTACCAGTTTTAGGAAAAACATCATAACTTTCATTTCCACCGTTGGATCTTGATGAAAATTGGGCAAAAAGTCTATATCAATGTTATCTTCAATCTCACTAAAGCGATTGGCCTAATTCTTTGATGTGTGAAAGTTATTAATGACTGTTCCCAAGTTGCCATAAAAATGTCAAATTAGGCCTAATTCCTACAAGGACAGTCAAAATTTGGCCAAATCCATACAAAGTAACTCTCTGATTTTGGGATATGTTCAATAATGGCCAGATGGGTATTATCTGAAACTACTTTTACATTTTTGTTATCATATCTGCTTTGAAAGTTATGAATGAAAAAAACCGTTTGGAAGGCTACTAGCTAGTTGAAGGCTTGTAAGAGAAAACCACCCTTTTGTGTGTTTTGGGTATTGAAGTATTGGTTAATTTAGAGTGTTTTAATCTTTTTAACCCTGCTCTGCATCACTACACATGGCCACCAACTTCTCCAATTAGATCATGATTGTAGATGGTTTAAGGAAATTATTTTGACATTGGAATCTTGGGTTTGAAAATGCTAATTTATTCATTATCATGACCAATGAAGACAACTGCCCACATCTAAACACAACATCTCTGTTTCAGACTTTTGTGAAATATCAGCCTTTTTTTCACTTCTTTAATTTTCATTTGCAAGGAAACTAGTAAATATACATCACTTTGCATTATGTATGGACATTGCCTAAGTCCTAAGACATGTGTGCCCTAGAAAGCTTTCAGGCATCCTCTGATGGGAAGAACACAAAGACATCATGTACACCACACAATATTTTCAAAGATCAGTATGCTTGCATTATGAGGATGTTTGAAAATATATCTTGACTTATAAACACAGTCTGTATTAAGGACATACACCAAACTTTTAGAAATTTGTGTTGTAATTATGCACATGTTTTCTCTAATGCTAGAAATTGACCTTGAATCATGCTGTTTAAGTGCTCTACATGAAAATTTTGAATTTGAACAGTAGTTGTACCCTAGATCGACAATTCTCTTTCCCCATAATCTAGATGAGAAAAAGTTTCCAGTTACATTGTTTGATTCCCCAGAAGATATTTAGTTCCATCTAATACAAAGAAGTGATATTAAGATTATGCCATTGCCTGATAAAGTTTTACAAATTATAGCTAACAAATGTTTCACTTTAAGTTAAAGATGAAGATGATGTTAAATTTGTACTACCAAATAACTTAAGCCTTAACCAATGTGTATAACAAATATTGTATTCACACTCAAACAGCTTCTATTACAACCACATGCAAAACTTGTCGAGTACTTGTGAGCCAGAGATTAGGCAAGTTACTCACCCAATAACTCACCAACGAGTTTTTGTAAAACGCATGGTAATTTTTTTCTATAAAATGTGCAACAATTTTTTCTTATAAAACTTGTGAGTCAACGGAGAAGATAGCAACATTTTGTTTAATAATTCTTCATTCTTGCTTGCAACTAAAAACTCATGGCAATTTCTTGCTTGCAGTTAAAAAATCCCGATTTTCAATTCATTTTTAAGCACAATTGGTGACTTAGGCATGCAGCAACACATGGATTGGCAATGACAGTTTGTATGTTTTCAAGGCCTTATTTGGGCTTGGTAGCAGGGACTTCGTCCCTCGACCCCGCCCTATATTGTGATAGGGAGCGTGCCCAAGGTGTTGCCCCCAGACCTCGCGAGAGGTGTTTCCCCTCAACCCCCCAACCCCATTGAGGGTGTTGCCCCCACAAGCCCACAAGGGGCACTGGCCCTTGACATCATTGTTGGGGTTGCCCCCAAACCCCTATTAAGTCAACTGCCCCTCAACCTCATCGAGATCTCCACTCCCAAAATTCCATTAGTTATTGGGATCTCTTGTCAAATTAGAAACAAGATTACAATGAGACGGTGACAAGGAACTGGAATATAGCCCCTGAGTGTGCTAACTTAGACGTTATTGTTGCATAACTTGCCAAATATCTCTTTAAATGAGGCAACTTCTACGTTTGACATAGCTAGTGGAAATGGCATTGTAACTCACTTAGAGATTGATCTCATTTTTTTGGTCTATATGCATTAAACTCTAATTTTGATTTATATATGATGAAAATCCTTAATATACTCTACAAATTTAGAAATATGTGTTTTTGAGGAGTAGCTTATAAAAGTTATGTATTTTAAAATGTTTGAATAAAATTGTTGAGTTACTGCCATAGTTACCCCACCCATTGGGGACGGCAGGACAGGTGGACAGGTTTCTGGCAAGGGGGACCAAGGGGCCTCAATTTGGGGGATGGCAGGGGGGCTATGTTGTATATACTATGTACTGTACATACAGTACTTAAAATGCTAGTTATGAAAAGATGTATAAGACTATTAAGAAGTAAAATAGAAAAACTGCAAATGCCAAATACTAAAAGTAAATAGTAAATACTTGAACATTGAACAATGATCATTGAAGTTTTGAATATCGAATTACTAATTAGAAATTAGAATACTCAATGAGTCAATACTATATCAAATTTTAGATTGTCGAAATCGGCAAATGGAAGATTTATATTATATCAAAAATATCATAAAGATGATTACAATGAGTAGCATGATATCGAAACAAGTACAAAATGACAAAATGTAGAGAAGAGAGGCCTCTAATCATCCCTCGGGAGGTCGGGCCTCAAGGCAAACTCCTCATCACTGGAACTACTGGACTCCTCATTATCAAGATCCACCAAAGGAACACCAACCAGCCCTACATCTGAAGTTGTTGTATCCTCATCCTCATCAATCTGTGATGGCTCCTCTGGCTCTACATCACATCGTGTTGTTGGGCTCTCCTTGTACACACTTGTCTTGTGGTCAGTGATACGCAAGCCACTATGTATAGCCACTAGCTTCTTTGCTCTCCTAGAGGAAAGTTTGTTCCTCTTAAGAGAGTGGATGAAGCTACAAGTACACCAGTTCCTCTTTGAAGCTGAAGAACTATAAACCTGAGATAACAGACGAATGGCTAGTGTGGTAGTCGCTAGTCACCACAAAATTGGGTCTTCCTATGCCATAGTTCTGATATCCGCTTTGCCACAACCTTATAGCCCCTAAGAGTGGCAAATCTCATCCACTTTGTGCGAATCTTGCCAGCAGTTTCAGCATCATACATCCTATCAATGCACTTGAAGAATCCTTCCTTCACCTCATCATCCTAAAGCGGTGTAACTCTACCAGGACTAAGCATGTACCACTTCGGATTCAATGCATAAGAAGCCATGTGCAAGGGAGAGTTCAAGTTGTCCCATCTGCACTGAATAATTGGCTGAATGTGCTCATTGTAGAATACTAAAGTGGGGTCCTTTCTCTTGCACATCTGCCCTCATCTGGTCAAGCATAGAATTGATATGCTCATACACCTCTCCAAGGGTAGGTGCATCCCCATCTCCATATATGATGACATGGAAAATTGGAGTGATGAGAGAGACTATATTTTGCAATACTCCAAAATGCATCACTCTTCACTATCTCCTTCACCCTCCTCCCCTGCTTTGTCCTGGCCTCATCCCACTGATTCCATTCTTGCCTCGTAACCATGAGTTGCAATGGCTCTTGCAACTCGAGCATTCTCTCCAAGAGAATGAAACAAGATGCATATCTGGTCTCAACTGGTTTCAAGAACTCCTTCGTGAAGCTCTTGAAGAGTGCATGTGAAATGTTGTGGTTGCAGATAAACATCTGCACATCTCTAGCATCACTGACCACTCCTCTAATCCAGTCATCTTCCCTATGTCCTTGAGTGCATTTGTTCATGGCATGCACACAACATGGAGTCCACCAAATATGTCTGTAGGCTGCCTCAATAAGCTTCCCTACAGCTCTGCACATGTGTTGCATCTGTCACTACTTGGACCACATTTTGTGGCCAAACCTCCTCAACAGTTGTCTGAAGGATGTCAAACTGAAAATCAGCATCTTTTTTATGCCTTGAACAATCAACCGCCCTAAGAAAGAATGGGCCCTCTAAAGTTGTAGCTATGGTGTTGATGAGTGGATGATGCCTAATGTCCATCCACCCATCCATAATAATGTTGCATCCAAACTCCTCCCAACATGCCCTCATCGTCTCCATCAATGCACTGATCTTGACATAGTTGTTATCCAAGATCGTGGTCCTCAATTTGTGGTCACCTGGTGGCACATATGATGGTCCTCCTTTCGCCACCATCGACATCATCTCCTTATAATAAGGAAACAGAGCCACATGAAATGGGATGCCAATGGCATCATTTGTATGTTCCCTCAAGTGCACATTGAATAAATCTGCTATGGGGTTACTTTGCATCTTGTGTTTCCCCTTGCCCTGTTGTGATTCAGCGACAACACTACGATTGGATGAAGGTCCTAAGGCTGACCCTGACATTGTTCCTGCTCTCTGATGCAATGTATGAGTAGAAATATGTGGTTGTCCCTGCATTTGATGCCCCTGCAGCTGCTGGTAGTTCGAATTTGTTGCCTACCTGACAAGGTAGTAGACATTGCAACTCCAATGTCATCTGGAACACCCCAAAGCTTGTTGAACTCAATTCTGCAGAGCATATTTTCAGCCTCCTTCAAAAATTCACATGCTCCCACACCTTTTCCTGGCCAAAAGGGAAGTGTGCATTAACTCTAGTGATGCTCTCAAACCAATCTGTACCACAAATGTTGCATTTCCACTTCCTCGTGTCACCACCTGTTGGCGTTGGTTTTGTTATTCTTGTTGCAAACAGTCTGAGAGGAGATTTGGGATCATAAGGACCCCTAGCAAAAAATTCTTCCAAAAGCTGGGAGGGGCAATCGGTAGCAACTAGTGCACTAGCCATGGAACTAGTTTGGCCTTCCGGATTTGGCCCATGCTCATCCCCCTCATCCTCATGCTCAAGTTCATATTATGATTGACTTGCACCATGAAAATGAATTTCCATCTCATCCTCACTCATATCAAGACTATGGGAGCTCATTGTGACACTACATTTCACAAAATGAAAAAAAAAATCAATAAGCACCTAGTTTCGGTCTACTTTAAAAATTTAAAATTAAAAAAATTAGAAAGCTAAATTTTAAATTACAAAATTTAAATTAAATTTTCTATCTCAACACTTGAGGGCAAAATGGAGAATCATAATGATTCTCCATTTTGCCCTCAAGATTCAACATAAAGTATGATTTACAAAATGAAATAACAAAAAATGAAAAAACATTGAAATTTGAAACCAAATTGAACAAAAACAATTACAATTTGAATTTACAAATGAAAATCAGAAAATAAAATAAAAATTAGTTAAAAACCCTACCTTGTGCTTGAAAAATCTCTTCAACAGGGTGAAGAATCTTCCTCTTCTTCTTACTCCTTGTCACTCCTCTTTCACATGCAATCACTCCTTTCACTCCTTCAAACACTCTTTTCTCAGCTCTTCACTCTTCTTCCTATAGCAAACAATTAGAAATGAAAATGTGAATAAAAATGAAGCTTAAAGAAGGGCCTTATGTAGGCTTGGAAGACCTTAGATGAGCCCCATGTCCACTTAGGGTTCGAATAGAACCCAAAAAGTAATTAAAAAATATGTTATTTAAAAAAAAAAAATCATGGCAAAAATCGTCCGCCACAAGGGGACGCCCAGGCATCCCCGAAACGGTCAAGTGACGCCTGAGTGTCCCACTCGACATTCCGGGGACGCTAGGACGTGTTGCGTTCCGGCAGAGATTTGGTGGCTAACGGGCGGCGCGAAGCAAACTGGGGAATGGCGTCCCCAAGTCCCAGGGACGTCCCCATTCTGAGAACGTTTGGGTTTAGGAGCAGGCACACATCCCTAGGTTACACTTATTGCCAAGTTTTTCCCCAAGATTTTGTCCTGTCCTGAGTCTTTTAATTTTTTGGGCTTGCCAAGTTATTGCTGAGTCCAAGTTTTTCAATTATGATTACAACCATTGGAAATATTATCGTTAATCTATTTGCAAAAGAAAAGCAACTAAATAATACTAATAGTGAAAAACCAGATGTTTGTTTTGGCAAAGTAATTAGTTTATTAAATTAGAATAAGTTGAATCACATTATACTAATATTCTACTATGTCACACATGCTTTTCAAATTCCAAGGGAATTGTAGTGTGGAAACATTGTTTTGAATTTTAATATTTTGCAGTAGAGCTTTATGGTTTTCACAAATGTAATCCATTGTTTTTTACTAGAAGATCACATGCTCCAAGATCATCCATAAGATTTCAACCATAAAGTTATTTGAGCACACATTAATTTCACTCTTCCAAAGGAGGATAGCCACTGACAAAGCCCTTTGGATAGCCACTAACAAAGCTAGAAAAAAATCATTTGAAAATTTGAAACCATAACAATAAGGCCCAAATGCACAAACTTAGATAATGAATTTATCACTAAAAGACTAAGTTACCGATTCGTAGCCCTGGAGGTTGGATGCGCGGGCAGATGCGTGTGGAGGCGGATGTGCGGATGGATGCCCTGTCGATGCACACAAGAAGCACATCCAAGGCACCCAGATGCTCTCTGGATGCATTACAAGAGAGCATCCGGGGGCCCTGGATGCGCTTCTTGTGCGCATCCACAAGGCATCCGGGAGCCTCCACAAGCATCCGCAGGCCCAAGCGTCAAACTTGACGTTTTTTGATTAAAAAACAACTTAAAGCACTTAAAAACATGTGCTTTATATCATAAATTTTCATTTTTTTGCTCCTAACCCTAAAACGGCCCTAAAAGAAGTCATTCATTCTTTTTTCATCTCATTTTGTTTGCAGCTAGGCTCTCTTCTCATTTGATCTCCATTTTGGCATTTTGAAGGCAAGGTGATTATTTTCGAAGAGGATCGTTCGTGGGGTGCGAGATAGCTTCCACAAAGGAGTTTTAAGCGTCTAAGGTAAGCATTTGATCCCATTCTTGAGTCCTTTAATGAATTTTTTTGAGATTTTGACGAATTTTTCAAGTTTGGGAAGAAGTTTTTCAAGTTTTTTTCATTTTTTCTAAGAAATAAAGAAACAAGTTTAGCTATCTATTTTAATATTTTTGTATTTTTTTTTCCACTTGTATGCTTGATGTTTATAGTTTTTTTGAATTTTCTAATTTAAATTTATTTAATTCCTTATTATAGCGAGAAATTAGATTGTATTGTGCATGAATGGCCGCCAGCGGTAGTCAAAGTTCAATAGGAGTGCAAGGAGCCGATAAATTCAAAATTGATGTAGGATCTCCTTTATGGAGACATACCACTAGAATATCACAAGTTTCAGGTTGTGGCTCATATCTTTGGAAGTGTAATGTATGTGACAGTAAACCATTCAATAGCTCATATTCTCGGGTCAAACTTCATTTTATGGGCCCTTCTGGTAAAGGAATAGGAATGTGCAAAGGAAACAAAGATGGGAAGAGGATGTCTAATGCACAAATAGCAAGATATATAAAAGAACAAGAGGTTGATAAATTGGTTAATAGATCAAAAAAACTTCTTATCAACCTCCATCCGAAAAGGAAAAAATGCAATTGCCCACTAAACCAGTTGAATCCTCCAAACATCCATTCTTGCAAGTACCTGTACCGGAATTGGAAGAGAAGTAGAAATTACCACCCGCAAAAGAGGTCCATTGGCCACGGCATTTAAAATGGAGGTAAGAGAGCTTGTTGATCAAGCCATTGCACGTTGCCTCTATGCCAATGGTCTTCCTTTCAACTTGGTGAGATCACCATATTGGGAGGAGATGGTGGCAGCCATCAATAAAGCACCGGCTGATTACACAGGTCCCGAGTATGAAAAGGTGTGTACCACCCTATTGCAAAAAGAGAGGACTTATATAGAGAGATCTCTTCAACCAATTAGAAATTCTTGGAAACTTCGGGTGTTTTATTGTTTCCGATGGATGGAAAGATACAAGAAACCGTCCATTGATTAATGTGATTGCAATGTCCCCCAAAGGGGCAATGTTTTTTTAGGGCAGTTGATTGTGAAGGGGAAGTGAAAGATGCATAATTCATTTCCAGAATTCTCATTAAGGCCATAGAGATGGTGGGTAGTGTGAATGTGATCCAGGTAATCACGGACAATGCAAAAAATTGTAGGGGTGCAGGTGCTTTGGTTGAGGAACGATATGACCACATTTTTTGGACACCATGCACCACACTCCATGAGCTTGGTGATGCAGAAAGTTGGCATTCAAAAAGATTGGGTTCACCAAATATAGCAAGAGGGGGAGGAGATCCAGATGTTTGTGATGAATCACCAAATGTCACAATCGATATCCAGATCTTTCTCCAAATTGGAGTTGTTGAAGGTAAGTGTAATTACTAAATTTACTTTATTTATTTAATTTTAATAAATTTTATGCGATGTTCAATTATCAATTTGTATATAAATTTGTTTAATATTTATTGACATATTGTTATTAACTTACTTAGGCTGTTGAGACCCGATTTGCGTCTCATACTATTGTTATGAGACTTGTCAAGGTGCAAGAAGCATTGAACCAAATGGTTATTTCCAACCAGTGGAGTATGTGGAAGGCTTCATATTCAAAGAGGGCCCAAAAGGTCAAGACGTTGGTCTTGCATGACAGTTGGTGGGCTCGTGTGCAATTTCTATTGGATTCGTCGAGCCTATCATGACTATGCTCCGATTTGCAGACACAGATAAACCTTGTTTGGGGGATGTCTATGATGGCACGGACACAATGGTGGAGAAGGTAAAATTTGAAATACAAAAACATGAGAATGTAGTGTCCCAAACCGGTTATTTCCCAAATTTCCACAAATATATCTCATACAGATTTAAACAAATGCATTCATGCAATAAACCATGGATTCAACAGTAATAAACCAGCAATATATTCCATTAAAGTCCTCAGCAAATATTATTGCTTTATACAACAGCAATACAATAACAGTGGGATTTCTCACAATCCAAATCCGAACTACAATATGCAACAAAATATCAAAAAACAAAAAGAACCTGGAAATGCAATGGTGAACTCTGTTGTGAATCCACCCTGAGATGAACTGGGTTTCTGTCCAATCCACCGAGAAAGCCTGAAGGTTTCCGTCCTCAGGTTTTGGAATCGAAAGCTGAAGCTCTCTGGATTCCCCAAGAGAAAATGAATTCATAAACTAAGCATGTCTCAAATGAGCCTCCATTCCTTCTTTTAAAGCAATAGTCGTGACTCTTCAGTTTCATTTCTTTCTCTTCATATTCTCACTTTTTGTCACTTTAAAGTAATACATCCATTTAATAATAAAGTGACAATAATAAAGTAAGAAATCTTCTGGCATTAAAATGGATAACTAAACGAACTCGCAATAAGACGTGTGATAGCTTGCTAGAAAGCTTGTTGATGTGAGTTTTGTACCACTACATAACATATAGGACTAAACGCTTGATACAGGGTATCAAACACTCAACCCTCTCTTGAAAAGCATATACTCACAAAGGACGTGAGGAAACAATCCAAGGTTCTTTACAACTGTGGATCCTAACTCAGTTACAATGATGTGATTTGCTGGTAATCACGTCGGCGGGCTTACGTTGTTCATTCAAGGACATCGGATTCTGACTATGATGGTGATGGGACTTAGCTTTTCAATGTATAT
>MU227033.1:1408175-1428204 GCA_018584345.1 Thuja plicata
CCCCTCAAATCATGTCCTCTTCCACATATTTGCAATTTGAACACTTGACATTCTTCATAAGAGCTGGCGGAATTCCATGCTCTATAGGACAGGCTGTCCTATGGCTGGGCGGAATCCGCCCAGTCATGGGACAGAGTGGTCTGCACTTCCATACTTAGTCATTTTTTTGTTTAGGAGCAGAGAATTTATACAAATATAACATTTAAGTACAAGTCTATTTTAATTTAATTTCTTATACTTTAAGTTATATTTGTATAAATACCTTCCAGGATGTTTGAGATAGGTTTCAGCTTCATAGGAGTTAAGGTGCAGATTCTAGATTTTGGGGGTTTTTAAAATATTTCAGGACTTAGCCAAATTTCAGGATTCAGCACGCCTTCAGCAAAGCTACCTCCCACAATCTATTTCGACTTTCTAAGATCAAATTGAAGCATGGAACAAGGATTCTCAGAGGGTTTAGACTTGTTTCATCACGAATCCTTTGGTTTTATCCCATATTCTGGAAAGATTTAGCACAACTCTTGCCCATGTTCCAGATAGACATGACTTCTCAGCAGGCCAAAAAAATACCCAAAACCAACTCCCAAACTTCATTTGCCGGACCAAGGGGCTTGAAAACTGTCGCCAACAAAAAACTACCTAAGACCACTACTCCTACTGCTTGCAAAAGAGGGGGTCCCCATTTGCAATGGGGCGATGGTGTGAAAACGTCACAACAAAGCTCTCGGCGATACGCTCCAAGTCCAATACTGAAATGCCATGAAGACTGAACTCTGACGACTTACTATAAATAGTAAGTATCTGGAAACCCTGCGGAAACTACTCTGATTGGCCTGAAACTGGAATTCCCTAGGCCAAATATCAAACTGACCCCAGTCAAGCCTTGGTTAGCCTATCAGGCCACGATAAAACGGCTAACGAGACACAGAAATAATGTGCCCTAAAAAGGGGACATTACAAATGATCCCATACAGTGTGAAACCTTAAGCAATACAATGGAAACAACCATTCATCATCGTTGGGAAAAGATGACCAACCCATTGCACCTCCTTGCATATGCCTCATCTCCGAGGTACTATAGTGTTGAAGTACTTGCTATGCCAAATAGAGTAGCACCATGTGCGGATGAAGAAGTTGCTAATGGGTGCTACAAAGCTTTTGAAAGACTCTTCAAAAATGATGAAATGCACAAAAAAGTTCGGACAAAATTTTGCTTATTTGCCTCAGGGATAAAACATAGTCCACTTGCAATAACGGATCAATACAACATGGGAGCTATCACATGGTGGTACCTCTATGGTCAACCATTTAAGCTTCTACAACCTCTTGCAATCAAGGTCCTCTCACAAGTTTTTTTTGTTTTTTGTTTACCACTTCTATTCTACAATTTAGTACTTAACATTCTTTAATTTGCTTTACATTTTTATGTTTAATTTTGTGAACATTGTCCAAGTTGCAAGTTCTTCTGCCGCTGAACGGAATTGGAGTACATACTCCTTTATCCACTCAGTGAAGCGTAACCGGTTGGGCTCAAAAAAATCTAAAGACTTGGTTTACATTCATACCAACTTGTGTCTTTTGTCACGTAAGGAGGAACACTATAAGGATGGGGCAGCCAAGCTTTGGGATGTAGCACCTGAGTGTGCCAACTTGGATGCAACTGTTGAGGATATTACTAGACTCACTTCAAATTATGATGTTGATGACTACATCCCGACAAATGGTGCATCTAGTACAAGTGGAACCGCTTTGGGTTCAAATGATCTTGAACTTGCAACAATTGGAGATGAAGAGGGTTTTTTTGAGAATCCTTGTGATTCTGATTAGTGAATCTTGATTGATGAACATTGAATCATGAACTACATTTTGATTTCGTATATGATATGGCTTATTTGAATATTTGTGAACTATCAATTGGCATTTAATATTTATCTTGAATCTTGATCAATGATGAAGTATCATATTATGTTTACTATCAAATGATTTAATTTTGTATATTTCTTGCATTTCTTTGCGCACGCACACACACACACACACACACACATATATATATATATTATAAACACATCCAAAAACCCCAAAAAAATATTTCGCGCACCCGCATCCACACCCGCACCCGCACCCGAATCAGCAACTTATCTAAAAGATAAACCTAAATATAACCTCAATAATAGATGCCCTGATATAATTGTCTTTTCTCCTTCACTATTAATCTTTTACAGCCAACAATGACATTAACTCACTTTGTATCAGCAACTAACTTTTCAGATATTGTGTAATGTCCCCAACTCGGAGGTTGTCAATTTTCAATGTTTAACATACATTATTATGCATCTAGATTGGACTTATTTTCAAAAACAATGAATAATTCATAATAAATTTAATAATTAACACTTTTAAGCCCAATTCCTTATTCTCTCTTAAACATGCCAACCTTAAGGAAGATGGGGATTTCCATGTTGCAGGGCGCTTGACACCAATCTAAGTAGGCTTCCTCAAGGCATTGGGACTGTATGTTTGTACCAAAGTTCCATGACTCGGCAAGGACTACTCGGCCCGCGACTCGCCTATGACTCGGCAATGACTCGGCAAAATGAAAAACAAAGATTTTTTAGGATTTAAAACTTGTTTCAGGCACCCATTATTGAGTAAAGCTTAAAAACACAATAACATCATCAAATAGAAGCTAATATGATCACATACATCCATCGCATAAGTACAAACGTAAATTGTAGCTGAAGGAAATAGAAAACATAGATATGCAGAATTATAAATATTGTCAAATGTATATAAAATCCATATATAAAACTAAAAACAATTAAAATGAACAATAGAAATTGCTGTTCCAGATATCAGAATTACAAATATGTAAATACTTATTTTTCTAACCTTCAACATGACACCAAGATACTTGCATTAATGAATGCCAAAGATGCTAGATAGAGTTTAAAGTTGAACAGTACTTGAAACGAGTTATTAGAACCTCCAAATCTCTTGTTGCAACAGACTAATCACACAAATTTTCACTTGAACAGCAATATCCTTAGTCGGCCGAATAAGAATGATCACAAAAATTCAAGAAATGGTAGAGTCCAATCTTAAAATTGCTTGGAAGACATCTATAGCTGCACCCAACATGTGAAACCCGAACTCCAAATATTTGTCCAAAACTTTTCACAAATATATTATTTGTCACACAATTCTTCAATCTATTTGAAAACTTTAGCATCCAGGAAAATGTGATGTCCCCATTATCGACCCAAGTTTGCAGGAAAAAATTAATTAATTAATTAAATTATATTGTCTAAATTTATGTTTTTAGGCAACATGGCCGGGTCATAGACCCATGACTCAGCGAGTCATGGCATGACTCGCATCACTCGCAAGTCATGCGGGTCATGTCCATGGGTCATGAAAACCCGCCATGGACTACCCGGCCCGCGAGTCATCATAACTCGCATGACTTGCAGCGAGTCATGGAACTCTGGTTTGTACCCATCTCGGGATTTTCCCTCAAGGCATTAGAAATACATTTCCTTACCCATCTTAGAATTCACCAATCTTGTGAGGATTTACTCCACCTTTCCCGGATTGACCGAAACCTATCTTCTTAAGGGGCTGTAATAAGTGATAAGGAATAAACTACAAACATTCTAATTCCTCTGTTTCACAAATGTATATTCATATATATATCCTTATAATCTGATCTTTATTATTATGATATATATATATATATATATGTGTGTGTGTGTGTGTGTGTGTGTGTGTGTGCATATCTTGATGCACCCCCTATTTGTAATGAACGGAATTATATATATATATATATATATATATATATATATATGTTTATTATATATGATATATTATATATTGTCAATATCCTAAATATTATCTCTGTTATATATAAATATGAAATACCACTCACTCGTACATATATCTGTATATTCCTAATATAAATCATCGTATATATATATATATATATATTGTTCCAAAATATTCAGCATATTCCTTTATTTTATTTACATGTTCGCTGTCCTGTAACGCTCGAACAATATTATAAGGCCTCTGCAGTCGTCTTCTAATGGTCTCACTTTGCCGCTTGAGACCCGTGTCCAGGGATTCTCTAACTTTATATATATATATATATATAGATTCCTTACTATCTGTTTGTTTAAGCATATATGTCAGGTGGCAAACTAATGTCAGCGTTTAATATGAGCTAGCGCACATACTGGTTTTAATGCTGACGCTGGTACTCTCTTATTCGCTGACTCTACCTTGCTACCCTCGTAGGCCTTACTGCCTTCCCTTGTTGCTGTGATCGCTACTATAAATATTTGTTCTGCGATGCCCCTCCTATATTTCTAAATCATATTTTATATGTTATCATTTGTCATAGGTCACGACCTTACTCCTGTTGTAATGTCGACGTTTGGGGTTTAATTAATAATTTATGAAAGTCAATTATTATCGACTTGTCATTAGCTTCCGCGATTTATCATTTGAGCTGGAGTATTATATTTATATTTATTATTATCGACTTGGTACCGCCGATTTCCCATTGAAGTCAATGTATTATATTTATCAATGACAGCTTAGTTCATATTATTATTTGCATTGATAGTATTAATTGATGTCATTAATATGTATTATGTGTAGATAATTAATATTAATTATATATAGAATTGATTAATGATATATATATTAATAATAATATTAATTAATTATATTAATGAATTTTAATGATTAATCGTTAATCAATCAATTATATAATTTGTTTACTATATATGATTAACATATTATTTATTATTTTGAAACTAATCATATATAGAAGGTAAGAGTACTTTGCCACAAATACGTCAATTCATGGCTCATGACCTATTGAAAGGAAGCCAACACATGTATATCTTCTGCACGATATTAACATAAAACGAAAAAAATTGTGGCGAAAATCACCTTTCAAAAAGCCCAAGCTTAAAAATCACATTTGCAAGGTTGGTATTTGTCTGTCCAACAAGTTGAAAAAGCTTTTTGCGATTCATTGTAAATGTGCCTGTCTTCTCCATTCCTTTGTTCAAATCGATAAATTCTGTCACCATACCATCTACCTGAAAAAGAGTCAATCTAACCGCTTCTGGTATCTACACATGCTTCATTATCTACATGGACAAGTTTTGTACAATGACAATACCAACTCAAGAAAAAAGATACCTGTCGAACAAAGTGATCAAGGGCAATGCTTTGTCCAAGCACAATTCCAATGGTACGAATGCAGTCGATATCAAACCTCCTTAGTACTATATAGTCATGACCCTCTTGCATCCAAGTCTCCAATGATGGTTTCTCCACTATAGCATAATCTGCAAAGAAATAAATAACACATGTATTTGCTTACAATAAATGACCCCATACTGTAAGAAAAAGGTAATGTGATATTATTATGTGTCTTTGTCTCCTATATCTAGTACATGCTTGTTCGATTTTAGATTACTAATACTTTTTAGTACTATGCTTTACTATTTAACATACTATTTTTAAAATCAAACATCATTATTGTTGACGCTTATGATTGTCGCATTAGAGTTGCACCCATAATCAAAGCATACAAATGAGAAGCTTGAGCACAGTTCCCTTAAGCTCAAGCAACCTCCAAATTCACACAGGCCCCCTATTCTAACAATATCTAAAATGTTAGGAGGTGAAAGGAGAGAAGAGAAAAAAGTAGAATAAATGCAAGAATAAAAGAAAGGGCAATGCAATAGAATAGTGTGTGATTACTCCCAAAGGAACAAGAGAAACATAAAAGATCTGGAAATCCAGACTTTCAACAATTAAATAGACACTAAATTACACATGCTATAGGTAAGAAATTTAACACACTAATAAGGCTAACTGTCCACATAAAACTCAATATTAAGGTCAGAATGAAAAAATGCCACAAAATCTCTTAGAAAATACTTCTAAAAATACATAGTAGCACAGATCTTTAAAAGTTAGAAGCTTCTGAATACAAAAATAGAACAGTTATTCGGTCAAAAAATTTCACAACAGAAGCAACCTTGTGCAAAGACAAGATGCTTTGCTTACTTGTATACAATGTATATCATAACAAATCTGGGCTGTTAAAAAATGAAAAGAGAAAAATATATCTGGATCATCCTCCTCATAAACATTTCACATTTGCTTGCAAAATACCTTTGCTGAAAGGCATGTAGGCCATGAAACAGTCAAACTTTATTTTTATGTTTTGATCATTGGCCTTTTTATTCACAATGGATTATTCTAATTACTTTCTTTGAGGCGAAATATTCTTTCATCTTTTGCCTCTTTTAACTTTAGCACCTCTTTAGTTTATAGGACTAAGTCTCTCTTTTAATAATTTAGGCTTAGCTTTTTATATTATATTTAACGCTCCTTTGGTGTTATTTAGAGGTACTATCTCTCAAAGCTAACATAAGTGAACATAAATAACAATGACACAAGGGCAACATATTAAGCTTTTAACAAGGGCAAAATATTTTGCACCCCAATCTTACCACCAAAAACCTACAAATATGATATTCAAAAGTTTGTACGTAAGCAACAATTGTAATTTGTAAGCAATAATATAAGATATAAATGAAGACTCCAAATTTTTGTTGCCTGCTGTTTGGGTGAATCTCCCTCAAATAGCTAATGGCGAAGAAAAGTGCCTCCCCCTACAGTACTTGTCTTCTACAACTCCTACGTAGTCAAGTCCCTCACCTCACCCTTAGGTGTCATCCCTTCAATGCATGTTAAGAGGCCCCCTATAACAAAGGAGAAATTGGGAATGAGGAAGTACCCCACAACATGAATGGATTGGAGTTGAAATCACCACCTTTGATCAATGATCTCCCAAAAAGATTCAAATTTGTCTCTATCTCCCTTGTAGTAGTTTTGGCTGGCCTTGTTGGCCCTATCCATGGCCTCTTAAATGTATTCCATCATTTGTTTGCTTCCTATCAACTAAGCACATAACCCTCACAAACGTTGTGACACCTACAACCAAATTAAAGTTAAAATTAAACTAAATATTTAAAAGATTTGAAATAAAGGGATTCAATTTAAAATTTCAATTGAAGTTTGAAATTGTCTTGATGACCTTTCTAGCTCTCTTTGCAAAGGCGTTACTGAAAATTGTCTTTGCCACCTCTCCATCACCTTTCTTTGAATGCAATGAATCTAACCATGCTTAACATCTATTTAAAAAGATGTCAGCAAACTACAAATGTTTGCAACGTTTGAAATAAGTTGCAAACCATTTACACCCATAGAAACATAAAACCTTCAAAAAATCTCAATTTCCACAATTTTAAAAAAATCCCCGACAAAAATGTTTTTCCCCCCAAAAAACCTCAATTTAATCAGCAGTGATTTTCAACCATGTTTAATGACTTTTAAAGGTTTAAATCACGAAAAATATTATGAAAACATCACCGAAGAAACGCATTTACTATCCAACAACTTGTCATTATACCCTAACCACGTGAAATCGCTATTTAATCGGGCTTTTTCATTGATTTTTAGCACAAAACTAAGTGCTAGCCATTGGGACGTCATTCACCATCAAAGTGGTTGCTAAGGCAAATCATAGGTAGGTGATGTTGAATGGACGTATATTTCTAATATATATTAAGGACATTAAACTAGAGGCGCATTCTTTGCTATGCTTCTACATATGATGCTAAGGACATTAACATTGAATGGCTAAGAGATGTGTTGTTTCTTTGTCAATATTCCACACTACTATCATTTGCCTTAGAATCGTTGTAATGCTTTCCATGTATATAAAATCCAACAACACAATTGAGTGGGAAATAGTACACAATATTAGAAATACTAAGTAAGACTTCTATCTGATTTTTTTAACATATTTGAACATTATAAGAGTGCATATCAAAAGTAAATATAGAAAGCTAAAATAAATTGAAATGAAACTCTATTGGCTTGATATCAACCTAAACAGGTTTGTTTTCTTGGAATTCTTGTAAGCCTAACTATTCAAAAAGAGTTTCAACATTTCAATTGTCAACAATAATACCAAGGTAGTTTATTAGATTATCAAGGTTAGGTTGGAACAAATTTCTCTTTCAGATGCTAACAAAGTGTGATAATTTGGAGACTCGTTTTAATGACAAGCAGGTAGGGTAGTGACAATTGGATAATCAAGTGGGAAGCAAAAGTATATACATAACAGTAAATAGACATTGTGGAGCCGTAAGTACAATGGTTCCTATCAAAATGAACTTGTAGTGCTGAAAAAAATTAACTATGGCAATATTTTATATCAAAATGAAGGATTTCTTTGGTTATATTTAAATTTCCTATATATTCTTCAAGCTTAATGCTTTGTTTATTGGTGAAACTCACTACTTAAATGCACGCCTTCCAATTGTTAGGGAGCTACATTCCATTTGGGATCATCATATAAATGGAGGTTCTGAAGGCTTGCAAGGAGTACAATAGCAGTACATGAATGCTTTACACATCTAGTGTAGCATTCCATGCATGTTGAATAGGTATCAATCAAACTAATACTCTCAAAGTAGGCTTCATATATTTTCTCTTTAACGATCTAGATAGAGTTCAGTAGCATTTGTCCCATTGAAAGGGAAGGTTTCTCGTGCTTTGATTTTTCATTGACTCTTGTACCAATAATCTATCAAATTCTCAACTCAAAGTCAATCAATGTTTATGACTCCCTTATCAAACTTCTATGCAAAATCAAGGAAAATTTACTTCAATAATAATAGCTTAAAATTGTGGCTCTAATAGTTGCTCACTTCTTTTGTACTAGTAGGTTGTTATCATCTAATGGAGGAATATTTAACACTCCCTTTATCATTTTATAAATTTGCTAAAATAGTTTTTGATTAAGGTAAAAACAGGTTTTGAAAGGACCCTGAAACCTTTTACAAGAGATTACAAGAGATAAACATTAAAAGCCCATACAAACATAGAAAGCCAGCAACAAACAAAAAAAAAAAAAAGCAGGACCCCAACGAACACCCAAAACCCAAAAAACAAAAAACTGCCAAAAGACACACAGTTTCCAGCACAGTTTTCAGCACAACTTCCAGCAATCTGCTAAAATAGTTATCGATGAGAAGATTTCAATTTCATTTACGGTCTTTTGAGATGTAATATTTTGTTTCAAAAGCATTTTCTATTACTCTATACTGAGCTATTTTATTCAAAACCTATTAAGTTGAACTTTACAATTGCTTCCTTTGTCATATAGTTTCCCTTTCACACTCTTGATATAGTTCTCTTTCACATTGTTCTAGAAATTACAAGTACCATTAAATCACAAATTTGAACTTGTTGATTCCTATTTTCTAATTCATGATGTCTGCTCAATAAAGGAAAACTATCATTTCAATGAATTTCTTGGGCCTAAAGATTTTGAGATTCTAGAGGCCAACTTGGTAGTCATGAGGTTGAATGAATTAGGAGAGGATCTGAACTAGGAGCTTCAACATTAGGATTCGCAGCCCTCTAGAATGGTGCTAATTGTAGTAGCAAGAGTCATTGGCTACGTTTGAGTTTTTGGAACTTCGTAACTAATTTATAAATTTAATTTGTACAAACTATATTGTAAATAAAATTTTGTCAACTATAACCATCTAGTTATTATTTATGCACTACGAAGTATGCTTTATGCAATGCAATGTAATCAATGATATGAATATAAACAACAAAATATAAGTTACCGGGTTCGCACCCTGGACGCTTGAACTGGGTCCGGGTACGCATTTGGGTCTGGCCGGGTCCACAGACCCGGGTGGACCCACAGGTCTGGGCGCCGACCAAGCCCGAACCCAGGCGGACCACGCACGGACCCGCGAGAACCAGCGACAACTTAAAGTTAAAGTGGGCCCAAAAAAGTTTAAAACTCGTTTTTTTTTCTTTTTTTTTCCTTCAAACCCTAAACAGCCCCATATGAAGCCTCCAAACACATTTCATTTCTCATTTTGCTCTCTCCATCTTGCCAGTTTGAAGTGAGGTGATTTTGCTCTCTCCATCTTGCCAACTACCTTCCACAAAGCTGCTAAAAATGCCATAGATGATTATTTTGATAATCCATTTGATGATTGATGAACACTTTGATGATTGATGAACATTAAACATTGAATCATGTTTCAAACTCTCCTGAACTACGAGCTTGTTCGGGTCCTTAACTTTGACCCCAAGGACAGAAGCCCGGAGGAAGGCAGAAAAGGAAGCCGAACGGAGGGAGTACACTTGTGCAGTTGCCGCCGAAAGTGTCAAAGTGACAGAAGGGCACTCAGATCACACCACTCCGGGTAGTTCAGGAACATCAATTAACCGGGAAAACAATTCCGGAGGCCGACACCGGCAGGACCATCCTAGCCTGTCGTACAACCAGTACAGCAAATACTTCCGGCGACCCAACCGGCAACACAAGTGGTACATGCCACCATCCCACCCAATATGGCGGCTAACAAGGAGAAGTTACCCAAGTTCCATGGCGATGGAAAAGAAGACCCTGTTCGGCATTGCCGCACATGTCAGACAATTTGGTCCGCGAATGGAGTCACTGACCAGGCGGAATGGATGAAACAGTTTCCGGCAACCCTCTGAGGGGTAGCAATCGATTGGTACTCTGACTTAAACAAAACCGAAGTGACCACCTGGGACTTATTGAAGAAGGCATTCGAAAAGGAGTTTAGGCTTCTGTGAGACGACAATGAAATCGTCTTTGAAATATATGGAACCAAGCAAGGAAAAAAGGAGACCGTGCGGACCTACGGTCGCCGACTAAAAGAACTTGTGGGAAAGATGGAGAGTCAGCAAGCCGACGGCTTGAAGAAGAGATGGTTCGTCAAAGGGTTGAAATCGAACCTCCGGAGGAAGATGAAGATAGTTCCTCCCACCTCGTACGACGATGCATATAACCGGGCCATGGACCTGTAAAGTGAGCACAAGACATCGAAAAAGAAGAGAAGTAAATCCTCTTCGTCGGAAGATGACACTTCCGAAGAAGAAAGCGACAGTGACGATGGATTGAAGAAGGTCACAACTCTCCAAAACGATATGGAGAGAATGTTAAAAGAATTTAAGACAATGAAGGGGGGTACGAGCAAAGACGACGAACTATGGTGCACAGACTGCAAGGAGAATGGCCACACCAAAGGCTCTTGTCCAAAAAAATCATTCTGTGATATCTGCCAAGTTATGGGTCACTCTGTCAAGGAGTGCCCGTACAACATGAAGTCACGAAGTGCACAAGTATTGTTCACAGAACAGGCCACAACATCTGCACCAGCAGGCACCTCCCAGCAAACAAACACCACGGCGTCATCCGGAGGCTACCGGGATAACAGGAGAGGGGGAAATAATAACAGTAATAACAATAACAATCGAAGCCGCATCCAGTATGACGCCAAAGGGAGACCTATCATCCAATGTAGGGCTTGTAGCCAATGGGGGCACTTCGCTCAGGACTGCAAAGTTGAGGGTGCTTCCCCACAACACTTGTGTAAATGGTGTGGTCCCGGAGACCACGACGATGCACATTGTCCAAAGGGAGTGAACTCCATAGACATTGATAATACCGTGCTCGTACTTACAAGGGGCCAAGCGAAGAAGACCACATATCCGGATCCCCGTACGGAGACGGAGAGGGCACGCGAAGCAAAAGCAGCAATTGAGAAGGAGATGACCGCACAATGGAAGAGCACCCAGGAAGCTACCAGCACCTCACGCACGAAGGCGGGGGAAAACATCCTAAGGCAGGTATTACAGACGGAGGTGCCGGTAAAACTGCTGGACCTCCTGGAGACCATACCTCAATTAAGGACGGCTATCCTTAACACGACACCCTCACAACCTCGTCAGGTACCCAAAACTTCTCCAAGTCTTACAGCAGATCCTATGTTGTTGGTCGTGAATAGTGGGCGTCACCCAGCAGTGGTCGAGATGGGTATCCTTGGCACCACTCTCACAGACACCATTGCAGATGGAGGATCCAAAGTAAATGTACTTTCGGAGGAGACATGGAAAAAATTTTGGAAACCCACGCTGCGGCCTCCGACATTCAGCCTGTTGGGAGCGGACCAGCACAGCATCAAACCCATTGGAACCCTCATGGCTCAACGTGTGATGATTGGGACACAGCCCTTCGTACTCGACTTTGTGGTGATCCCACTAAAGAAAAAGGGGTACGATGCTATTTTGGGACCAGGGTGGCTCACCTCAGCGAAGGTGAACCACAACTGGGAGCGGAACACACTCACCAGGGAGACTGTCGAGAGGAAGTACGTGATTGATCTCCGCACACAAATGGTGAGCGAGGAGTTAGCATCTTCGGACTCAGAATCCGAAGGAGAGCAATTGCGAGAAGACGGTGGGCAAAGAAGAATGGAGCCCAATGACGAAGGGGTGTTGGAGTTGGAAGAATGTTCTGGGGATGATGGAGATTCAATGAATGGCCTCTTTCATTGGCAAATGGAAGATTACGAGTTCTTCACACCATCTTGTAACATGCTAAGCATTAGGGAGGAGGAAGTCACCCCCGCACACCAGTTTACGAAGGAAGAACTCATCAAATACCAGGAGGTAAAATCAAAGGGGAAAAACCTCGGTGACGACGCTCGTGTCGGCGACGGTTGGAACCCCGTAGCCGCAGCCTTCAAAATCTTTATTCTTCTTCTTCTTCTAATTTACGGGCGAGAGACTGTTATTCCTGTTGAATTTATGGTACCAAGTCTGAGGATAGCCATTGAGAACAGACTCGAAGATATGGAAAGCCTCAGGGAAAGACAGTACAACCTCAACAAGCTAGATGAGTGTCGCATGATGGCACAGTGGGCGACGAAGGTGGCACAACTACGACGGAAAGCTTGGCATGACAAACACCTCAAATGCGTTCAGTTCACACTGGGCCAACTGGTATTAAAATATAATGGTAAGAATGAGATTAAGCCTGGTAAGTTTAAGGTTAAGTGGCTGGGGCCGTACCAAGTGAGGCAAGTTGGTGACAGCGGGGCAATTAAATTATGGACGCTCGATGGCAACGAAGTCCCTGACACAATAAATGGGTCCAAATTGAAGCCTTATCAGGAGCGGTGACAAAGCGATGACCCACGGGCGGACCCGGCCAGTCGGTAAGGCATTTTTATTTTTTATTTTTTTTATAAAAAAAAGAGGCCCGTATGGTACCGTACGACCGGATGACAGAAAAATATATGTTTTTAAAAAAAAGTCTAAGGAAAAAAGAAAAAAGAAAAAAAACGACACCGTACGGCACCACTGGATGGGACCACGTACAGTGGAACCATCGCGTGCAGAGGCCCAAGTGGGACCACGTACGGTGGTCACACCGTACGGTGGAGGCCCGGTTGGGACCACGTACGGTGTTCCCATCGTACGGTGGAACCGCCACGGCAGAAGATAGAGCCCGCAGAAGAATAAAGGGAAGAAAATAAAGCCCGCAGCAGCATAAAGGAAACAAAAAAAAAAAGCTCGCGGCATCATAGAGGAGAAGATAAGCAGCCCGCGGCATTATAAAGGAAAAGCCCAGCCGCATCCATAAAGGAGAAAATAAACAGCCCACAGCATCCATTGAGAAGAGAAAAAGAACAAGCCCATGCCTTTAGAAGAAAGCCACTACAGGGAAGAAGACAGACTTGGTACCCGTACGGAAGGAAAGCGTGGTAGAGGAAAGGGTTGTGAAGGCCGTATGGACAGCCTAAAAAAAAAACGACGACAAATAGAGAAGAGTTCACAGTGAATAGCATATGGTACCGAAGGGAAGGACATAAGCAGGTAGTGAAGAAAGCATAGTTATTGGCCATTTGCACAGGCACCGTAAGAGAGTATGGCGTCGGACGAAAACGGTGTGCGCCATGGACTTTTGTGTGGGTTTGAAGGTGCTAAATTGGTCTTGGCGGTGGGGGCGCTACCCCTCGACCCCGCCCTGTACCGCGACAGGAAGCACGCCTGGGGCGGTGCCCCAGGACCCCGCAGGGGTGCTTTCCCTTGACCCCGCTGGGGTCATTGCCCCAAACCCCCATTTTATTTTTTTGAGGTACACTACAACCTTGAGTTTGGGGGCACCAATGCAGTCAGGGTAAGCGTTGGGTTTGTTCCGCACGGTGAGAAAGCAGTTTGAAGCTAAGCATTGGAGGAGAAGCCATAAGCCGACGAGGGAGACGGATCTGGAGGTTGTGAACACACAAAGTTGAGCAGATGAGACCCAGAGATGTTGCAGGCATGGATTGTCCACGCGCCAGTGGTGGCGAGAGAGGTAGACGGGTACCACGCTTTGAGGCACTCAGAGTATGTCTTGGCTGGACATGAGGCTGCTGTGGTGGATGCACAGAGAGCTCGGGAGGAGCTGACCACCAGGTTGGAGGCAATAGAGCAAGACTTGGCTTAGTGTACCCAGTAGTTGGGTGTGGAGAAGGCAGCATGGCTATTGACGACAGATTGGATGGAGGCAGTATCATTTAAGCAGTACATTTGCAGCACTTGGTAGAGGCTGAGACTGAGCAACATGTTTTGGTTCTTGTACGTAGTGGTTCATCATTCCTATCTTGTTTCTGTCCCGGATATTTTGTTGTCATCCGGAGACGACTTTTCTTTAGGGGAGGATGATGTTAGCTGTAGAGTTTACTTTATGTTGTGTCAGGTATTAGTTATATTATGTGTGTTTTGACGGTACTTAGTTACTACTAGACGGCGGTTGGGAATGGGTGGCAATGTTTGGTCACACCACTTCGGGTTTTATATAAGCAATGTACTTTCTCTTCAAAGATATCATCATGGAGACTATTGTGTATATACTCAAGTTACGAATGATTAATGAAAGCTTTGGTATTCTCTTATCCATCTTATGTTATTTGCATTTCCTGTATAATGTCCATGCATCAGTAAACTAAGTTACCCCAACGGGTAAACATATGTCTCCTTGTTTATTCTTTGTTTATTTGATTTGATATACTTTTGTAGTAATGAATGGGAACTCATTCCCGTTAGTTTGATGAAACAAGAAACTACTACCATGAACATTTTTGAATTTTCTTTTGGGCTGCAATTGTCGTGACATGTTTTGATTCCCAATCTCATTAAATAACTCAGTGTGATCAGAGAATTGTATCAAAGCATGGAAGTGTAGCAATTGTGGATTTGTAGCAAGCTCTCTGATGATATACATAATAGGATCATTAGAAAATGGCATACAAGCTTAAAATAACTGCTAAGCATTGCCAGAATAAATGGATTGCATTATGACACGGTGCATGGCTTTCCATTTGAGCTTGACGGGTCTGTGGAGGATGAAATTACAATTAAAATGAATTGATTTTGATCGCAATTTCATGCTCCACTTTTGACATAAGAACGATGCATTTTTTTCAAAAAGCTTCATAGTTATGGTGCTTTGAGATAGATTTGACATGCCTCTGTTTTGTTTATGTTCAACACGCTTCATGGGTATGTTATGATGACCCTTCAAAATTTTGTAGAACGATCTCAGTCTAATTTCAAAAGTTTGTCTTAAACAGTTTTCTGGATTTTGTATAAGATCTAATTTGAATTGCAACACAATTCGGACAAATATGATAAGGTACATGAGATTAATCCTTGCTCTGTCACCCTTGCATTGTATAATTAGGAGGAAAAGGGACTAGGGAATCTAAGGAGGATCACAACTATCGACAAGGATCCGACCCGAAATCAAAAAACAAATCTCAAAGGATAGTTTACTGCAAATTGTGGAATCCATCAATCTTGCCTGCTCACAAAAACTGAAATTTGTCCACTTCCTGAAAACTAAAACTTATTTCCCGAAATGTACTTTTTAGGAAGACCAGAACTCTATATGTTGTCACTCATAGCTTTTACCATTTTAACAGCCCTAAGCAATCCAGTATGTTGACAATTTTTATATACTGCTTCAGAACACAAGGACTCTGTAGGACTTACCCACATAAATTTCTTTCAATCGTCCCTTTCTTCTTCTGGACACCATTGTTTTGTTAGTTCCTATCTATATAGAACAGATTTCTTGACCAACACAACCTCTGCATTGCCACAAGAAGCCTATAATGTTCAACTCATTGGCATTGTTGTAGATTTCAAGACTACATAAGTTCAAAGATATCACAGCCACAAGAAGCCCGCATTTCTTGCAGATGAAACAAAAGAGGAACACTGTATATTTTTATGTCCAAAAATATAATTATGTTCAAAAATGTTGCTTTAGACACCATATACAAAATCAAGTCTTGACAAATTATGATACCACTGTGAATAATCTGTAAATAATAGCAATTGATAGTTTGAGATTAGGGATTAGAAAATACATCAAACTCCCTATGCAATGAACTTCCAGATCCGAAATGGACACTACCATGTTGTTTCAGAAACTTGGCGATTTGCAAATGTCATAGAAAGTGGAATAACAGACCTCTAAGCACATCTCCATAATTCAAAGGCAATGTCAAAGCTAAGAAAACACCAGAGAATTGTAGTGAAGTCCTTAAAAATGTACGTAATCACATCACCTATTCCTCGTGTACATCACAAGAAAATTCAAAGTAGTCAATGTTTATGTCTCTTCCTCATAATAGTGCATAAATACATGTGATGCCACAAACAATGCCACCTCAAAGAGGGTATGCAAGAAAAAAGGGCATATGAATTACTTCTTGAGAAAGGCAGGTTAGTTTGTGCATACCATCTTTTCTTGTCTCGGTAAGCAATTCAGAAGCATATTTTCTGACAACTTGTAAATATCCTTCTTCTTCCTGCTCTGCAAAGTTGAATAGTACAACAGAGCCATATTGGAAAACTACCATATGGCGATGGTTGCTCCAAGATTCATTCCTAGAGTCTAAGCCCTGCTGTACTCCAATTTGCAAAACAATTCAATTAATCATCAGTGTTAACAGAGGTTATAAATATATCTTTTAATTCCAAAATGAAGCTCATCATGATATAGCCTAGAAAGTCAGGCACCGTGATGAGCCTACATTATTGAGCTAGAAAGATAGACAGCAGCAGCAAACATCCATTCTCCATGAAAAATGTAGCATTGTAATGTTCATTTTTCAAAATATAAAGTAAATAACTAACATATGAATCAATTGCTTCAACACAATAAAATCCTTAAAAGAAACCTTCTATGTCCAAAATCAAGGTATTTACAAATGAAGCCTTGCACAGGATATATAATATATATAGTATATACTGAAATGTGTTTTAACTTGCACCCTAGAATAACACTTGCTTCTATTATAACACAAATCCAGTATATATTTCATAAACAAAATACCAAAAAGATTTAAGTACACCTCATCCAGGGTCCTTAGATAATTAAAAAAGTCTGTAAGTAGGCTTTGTTATTCTTTAATAAAAATAGCATGGAATTTATACCAGATCTAGGTGACCCTAAATAACAACACTTTTGTCCTAAGAACATTATGTCAAAATAAAAAACGGTTGTGCTGCTTATCCTTGTCAAGTCTATTGGAGTAGAAAATTTAGAGCTCGAATATTAAGTCAGCATTAATTAAAATGAAAAAAGTCAAGCATAATACAGGTTATGTAAATGAAGTAATGCTAACAAAAACCTTATTAATTACATGTATAAACAATTTGTAATGTCCCCTTCTCTCTTGCCAAGTATTACCTTGCTTTACAATGATCCTTGATGGGTGAACATGCACATGAGTTAGAAATTTCCATACAAAAACATATATAAATACATAAAATAATATAAGAGTATCTAGCTTCTTTCACATAATAAGGGTAAGAGGAAGGGAGGCCTTGTCTTGAGCCATTTCTACACCAAATCTCAGAGAAGTTACTCTGCGCAACTCTCTAACTCAACTTGGCAGCTCGTGACTCCTCCCCATTCTCACTTCCCTCCTATTCCTTGGGAAGAGACCATAACCAATTTCTTGGCTCCTCAAGGTAAGGGCCTCCTGGGGTTCTAGCCACCTTTATGGTCGTCCTACAACGGCCCCTTACAAGCCATTATGTTCACCACCTCATTACACCTCATCTCTTCCCAGGCCTTATGGATATACTAATCTTTCTATATATCCATCATATCCTTATATACATATGTCTATCATTTATATTAAAACAAATGTATACTGACCTTGAGAGATGTGTTATTTCTAACTCAATCTGTGCAATTATCAAGACTTAATCAAGAATGTTGAGAAATGGTTCTGATTACTATATGGTAGTTACAGAATTAATATTTTGTTCACAGATGTTCTTTCTATTATCTGCTGTTTACTGAATCTGATCATAAACTCTTATTCGATGATGATCCTGGAGAGAATGAAATCAATCTCCCCTTTGTACCTTGCCAACCGAACAGTTGTATCCCTTGAACATGAAGAGATGTTTCTCTTCCCTACTCATTTCATAGACAATGATTAATGATTTAATTATCCTCCTTGTATAATATTGTGAATCTTCCTAATCATGGCTCTTCACTAATCGGTGATTATTCTTATGATCTTTAACCGACGTGGATTATTTATCAGACCAATCATTTGAATGACTAACGAATGAAAAGGGTTATTGGCTGATCGAATTGGATGATTAGTCTTGGATTTGTTAATGTTCGGGGGTCTAATCATTTCTTTTTTATCGTTCTTGTTATACTTAATCCATTACGGGTTAGTCTTAAAGATTCTTATCATCACATTAATCAATGTTGCTTATTCTTTTCATGAGTCTTCACATATGTATGCACATCGAGATGTAATACATGCAATTGATCTTCATAAGCATCATTGTCCTTCACTATATTTGTGGATCTAGTCAAGAACCATCACACAGGTCTAACCACATAAAAATTGAACAAATAGTGAGAATGAAGTCATTGACAACAAATGAAGGAGATATTTAAAGAGAATCTTTCCCTTGTAGCTTATCTCACAATAAACCTCGAGACTACTCTGTTGGTTCCCAAAACCACAGATTGGAAATCCAAGAGCCTGCCAATTCTCCAATAGGATTCCAAATCAGTTCTGGCCAACAAACGGGAATAATTCAAATTCCCCTGCACTTTAGGCTCCACAACACCCAGGTGGGTAGACCTTCACCTCAAACATTGACTGTTCGGTTCAAGGCTTTTCTACAGCGAATTTAAGCTTTAGTGAGTTCTTCGGATGGCAAATTCCTTGAACTCAATCAATATGAAATTGAATGCTAAATGTTTGATTTAATTATTTTGTGTAATGATTTTAAATAATGGATTTGAGGTTTGTAGGAAGGATTTGAAAGATTTTCTGACTTCACATATAAACCCAATAATTCAAAATAAAAGACCAGTGCCTCTGCTCATTCGGGCAATAGAGTCAACTTTAATGAAGATTACATACAACTTTATAATGTTCTACGCACTTATACTGCCAATTAATTAAATAATCAAGATGCGACAAATCAAATATTTATGCAATCTTAAATTAGTCCAAATTGAACTTTAACTCCTCGGAGACAAACACGATACAAATTCAGAAACAATTAAATATTTCACGATATTTGTGATGATCGATTTTAAGATGCTAAATGACCATGTCCACTTATCTGATATTTAAATTGTATACAGAATTCGAAAAATAATTACAAAGGACGGTTCATCTGCAGTCTAATTCTCCACGCCATTAATAATAAACAAAAGACATTTTATTTTATTATAAAATAATTGAATTTATATTACAAAGTCATATTATTTCCCTTATTCCTCCCTACAAATCTTCTTTTTATAATGCTTATTCAGATGTCTCTTCTCTTATATGTTTTATCGGTTGTGGCACTTATATTTATAAGTGACAAAAAAAAACAAATCCTTCCCAAGCGACACATTATTTCATAACAAACACTTAATCAGGAGAGAGTTTTACAAATTATAATTTTATCTTAAGACAATGATAAACTAGTCGGGCAAGACTTTGTCATATAACTTTTGCCGAAATTATTTTCTTCTAGCCACCAAACATTTGTAATTAATCGAACA
>MU227033.1:1436713-1458112 GCA_018584345.1 Thuja plicata
TGCATTTATATCAAAATATGTATATATATAAAAAAAAAAATTACATATTTTTGTACTAACGAACCCGAACCCAAACCCCTTTTCAAAATTTTGGCGAACCGGCGAACCGGTTCTTCGAACCCGAACCAGCATCCTAGATATAATTCAAAGAAATGTCAAATGTCTAGAAGACATTCTTAATTTCAAGAGATGTTCTATTTCAGTAAAAATGAAGTTGTTGAGAACTGTTGCTGGTCCTAGAGAAGATCTGGAAACCAGAAGAGGCATATGACCGTAGGATTCCAATCCAAAAAAGTGTCCAACATTTAGAAGACTGGGTGACCTCCCGGGAAGTCCCAGTGCTTCACCTCTATGAGCATCACCTAGATGCAATGAGTGCTAAGTGTTCCATTCATTCTCATGAGAGATGGGCTCTTGTGAACCACTACTCATGAAACATGGGTCAATGAGTTTGACTCAAAAACTACACGATTGAATCGTGATAGCGATATCACAATTTGACTTGCTGTGGAAAATATCTCCTACTTATCAATTGATGAGCTTAAGGGGCTTTATAGTTTATAATGAATGGTTCATAAGGCACAACACTTGCTGAAGGTTTTGCAAATGGGGTTGCAAGCAAAGTGGACTTAACCTTGGAGGAAACTCTGTGGTTATGCGTGCTTGAGCTGGAGTAGTACTGGGATGGGTGACCTCCTGGGAAGTCACAGTGCTTCACCTCTGTGAGCATCACCTAGATGCCATGAGTGCTAAGTGTTTCATTCATTCTCATGAGAGATGGGTTCTTGTGAACCACTACTCATGAAACATGGGTCAATGAGTTTGACTCAAAAACTACACAGTAATCCTGATAGCAATATCACAATTTAGAAGACATTTTAAACTTCAGGATATATAAACTATTATATTAAAAATAAAATAAAGTTAGGAGATTTGTCTTCCAATCCAGCTGAAAATTATTTTACTTTTATATGAAGCTTTGAATGATGTTCAGACTGAAGTTGTTATGAGTTTGTATTCAACATTTGTTTCTAAAAACAGAAATTTCCCTAAGAAGTCTGTTGTACATTTGGAATCTTCATTTTTCAGGTCTGAATGATTAGAATTTTGTTTCAAGTCAATCTGAATTTGTGAAAACATTATTAATTATGTACTGTTTCAGATTTGAGGTACGAATTTGCAGACAACATTGATTCAGAGTTCAGATTTCAGAATATTCTTTTTTTATTCGAGATTTCAGAATATTCTTAATCACATTCAATATCAGAAAACTGTTGCTAAAAAATATGTTCTGAAGATTAGACTTCTGAAATACAACTAGATTACACTACTTCAGAAAATTTTACTTCCCACAGTGTGATTATTATACGGATTTTAAACAAAAAGTCTGTGATCTATAGCAGTGAGATGTTAAACAAAAAGTCTGTAAAGTCTTTTTCAGAATCAAATTAGAAATACTCAATTTGAGAGCAAAATCAGAGATAGTTATTTCAGGGTGTTTAAAGTAATAAATCTTTAAGGTTGTGCACCAAACTGCCATTATAGAAACTACAGCAGAACTCATCTAATCATAGTGGGCTTTCTCACTTGTTATCCACGCCAGGCATTCTCTGTTGTTGGTATGATGATCAAAATTGGGATTTTTCCTAGGACACTATTGAAGAATCACTTGGCAGCAAGGCAGATTTCAGTTTTTTCCTTTTTGTTATGCTCCTATCTGATCACATTTTTAAGCAAACATGACAAAGAAAGGTATACTTCAGTTACAAAATAAAGGAGAAACTGTGAGAGAAAAGGTTTAATTAAAAGTAAGAAAAGCTTTCTGAGAGTTGAACTTCTTACAATAAGTTGCAAGTTGAAAATGCTAGGCTCCAAAAAGAACTTGAAAGCACAAACTTAGACCCTAAGGAAATCATAAAGGGAGCATCTAAAGACTTTATTTTAGCCCCCTTTTCAAGCTCAAAATGCAGTATAGAAAGAAATGACATCTAAAAATAATAATGTAAACCCAACCAAAGGAACTGTCAGCAGTTTAATTTGTCTCTCACGAGACAACAGAAAATGGAATAGAATGCGAGTATAAACCTCTCTTCAAATTCTGAAATTCTGCAAGTAAGCTACCTAGAAAGTTAAATTTAACCTGGATTCTAAGCAATGAACTAAAATATAAAGTTACCAGCACTATAAACTTTTCTCTTTGGGAGGTTTGCAAAAAAGAAATAATTGAAAGGAAATTTCACTCTATTGTTTTTATGATTTATCTCAAAATGAGCACAACATCTGAAATTCTAACAACGAGGTTTTATGTTCTAAAATACTTGCAAATAGATGAAACAACAACTAAACTTAAATTAACATACGCTTTCTTACTGGTTGTAATCAGAGACCAGCTGGTTAACATTCACACAAAAAGCATAAATTAACCACTTCTAACACACATCCACAATTAAAATTTCAGAAACAGAATAACTTAGATGCACACAAAGTTATCGCTGAAATGAATCACAGTAATAATATAAAGCCTAACATTGTTCTTCACTTTTAATTCAATTGACAAAATCCAACAACACTAGACACACAAAATTCAGAGTTGTTGCTTGAATTGCAATTTCTACAGCGTAAGCATAACTTCAACCATTATTAACCATCTCTTGTATGTCAAAAACATAGGTTATAAAGAATGCCTGATTTTAGGGATTTAGAATAATAATTACTTGTCCCAAAAATCAAAGTTTTAAAGCAACCTCTACAAGCTATCGATAAACAGGAGAGAAAGATACTTGAAAATAAAACTATTCTGAAACAAAATAATGAAATAAAGCAGCTTAAAATAGGCTCTCCACTCTATGACAAAAATAGAGCATGACCAAAAGTACGCTCTGCCAGAAATAGCCATTGCTAAAATAGCAATTTTACACATGAATGGATAATGTGATTGTGAAAGAAACTCTTGCTCTAAAACTGACATACCCTTTGAGGAATACATAAACCCCAACCATGAGACGTCACCGATCCAATCCTGGTGACTTGGATACTTGATTCTGATCTCCTCCATGAAAGCAAAGAGAACTTGAAGTTCTAAATATTAGGTCCTCCATCACTGATCAAAAATCTTTATGAGACAAAAGTTGAACCCCAAGAAATTATCAGGAGCCTTAGCTGTTTGTTAAGATCAGCAAATGGTAACTACCATTACTTAGGGCTTTGTCAAGGTTGAAAACTGTCGTTGAATTTTTCAGAAAAGATATGACAACGTTGAATTTGGAACTCTCAATTTGAAAACTAACATCAGAAATTCATTTTAAAATCCACACTTAAAAAATCCAGCAGTTCTATTGACAAATCTGCATTACGGAAACCCTAGGAGCAATTTTATATTAACAGCCAACATGTAGGATGAATGTGTGCTTAAAAAATCCTGCAGTTCTATTCACAAATCTGCATTAGAAAAACAGAAACCCTGGGTGCGATTTTATATAAACAGCCAACATGTATGATGAATGGGTGCAATTTTCTGCTGCTCGCTGCTGCATAAACCCTGATTGTGCAATTTTGTGGTCCTCGATAGTTCAAACTAAGATTGGCATGCAACTTTGAGGTACCTGTCATCCCATACCTGCTGATCACATGATGTAACCATATGTTTTGTTCCCAAAATGCCTCAGTCACACAATTTATTTCACTTTTTCAGCAATATCCTCATGATCATGTAATTTCAGCATTGATTGTAGTCATGAATGGCTTAATCATTTGAAAATGCATTCTTTGACATTGTTCTTTTGAATTTCACCTTGGTTGTCAACATGAATGCCTCTATTGTGCTATTTCCTCAACTCTGACATCGACCTTTTCCCAATCACACAATTTAAAGTGTTTGACTGTTTGAAATTGTCATAAGCACAGGATTTCAATGTGTTTGTTGGCAAGAGATTTCTGAGTGCTAAAAGATTTTCACAATCCATACATATAATGTAAATGCTTCTGGATCAGATTGTGTGTGAGTTTTTTCATCAATGTTTCGGATCACACTCTGTGATCCATCATCAGGATGCAAGAGAGATCAAGGAGAGAAAAAATGACAATAGGACCTTGTCATCTTTGCCACTTAACTTGTGCCCGTTTCACAATTTAGTGCTGTTTGTCAGTGTTTAACTCCCAATCTCTCAATTTCATTGCTGAAGGATTCAAATGATTGTTTGTCAGTGTTTAACTCCCAATCACTCAATTTCATTGCTGAAGGATTGAAATGATCTTTCTGGGGCGAGTCTATATTCAAACACGTCCATCATCATTAGCACAGGATTTCAATGTGTTTGTTGGCAAGAGATTTCTGAGTGCTAAAAGATTTTCACAATCCATACGTATAATGTAAATGCTTCTGGATCAGATTGTGTGTGAGTTTTTTCATCAATGTTTCGGATCACACTCTGTGATCCATCATCAGGATAGAAGAGAGATCAAGGAGAGAAAAAATGACAACAGGACCTTGTCGTCTTTGCCACTTAACTTGTGCCCGTTTCACAATTTAGTGCTGTTTGTCAGTGTTTAACTCCCAATCTCTCAAATTCATTGCTGAAGGATTCAAATGATTGTTTGTCAGTGTTCAACTCCCAATCACTCAATTTCATTGCTGAAGGATTGAAATGATCTTTCTGGGGCGAGTCTATATTCAAACAGGTCCATCATCATTAGAAATAGCTGAGCCATTCCTCTATTCCTTCCTGCATCTAAATACAGCATTACTAACAGACAAAATGCCACGACAAGCAATTTTGCTTTCGAACAGGGTAGACAACATAGGAAACAAGAATGCAATGATATTTTCAGCTTCTACACCTAATACATTGAGCGAAATCTTAACAAAAAACAGAAATAACAAGGTCCAAAACGTGACTTTTCTGCATATTTACACTGACACGCATTAAGTACCACTCCATGATGAGCTCCTCAGCATTGACTTGTCAATTTTCCTTATGATGATAATAAAAATATCTAGTGCACCGGTAATAAAAAAAAACCTCCAGTACAAAACTTTGGTATCTTTAGAAATTAAAAAAACTGCCAATGAGTTATTCTTACAGTGAGAAACCATAGCCACCAGTTAAGAAAATTGTTTAGCAAAAATCTTTCTCAGAAGCAAAATAGCAAACCAAAAGATAAAGATTTTTCCACTTGAGCAGGGTTTATTCAGGCAAATTCAGGTTAGGGTTAGGTGGTCTACTATTTTCTTTTCTTTGTCAAAATCACTGTTAAAAAATCAAAAAATGGTGTGAAATGTGCAAGATTGTTAAAATGCAATGATATTTAAAATATCATGATTTTTTAAAATTCATGAAAAGTTGAAAACTTATGATTCTTGAAAAACTAAAAATTTAATTAACCAGGAATTAATCACAGTTTGTTGACCGAAAATTTGGGTTGGTCGCTTAATTTTAAAAAAGAAAAGATTTTTGGGCGAAAAAATAAGCAGCAAGGCCAAGTGGAGATTAATCAGAATACATCGCAATATTTTAAAGATTTTTCTGCAACTATGGGAAAACAATTTTCAATTTCTCCAGAATCAGGATAAACCCTCAGGAACTCAGCCCAAGGCCATGTAAAGGTATTTAAGCTGTTTAAAAGAACACGCAGCTTGCAGCATTGCAACCTAAAGGTTTTTCAACTTTTTTGCGCCTGAAACTAGCAGCCCGCAACATATTTTAAAATGAAAGCATAAATTGAAACCTGACATCTGATTTTGGCAGACTAGATCTCAACATTCTGCATTTATATTTACAAATTGATAGTGAAGAAAAGATAGCAACAGAGTGGCATCCTAGTTTAAGTACAATCAAGATGAAAGGAAGTATACACAACCATGATTTCATGGCCATATAACCCAGGGATAAAATTCTTAACTCTGTCAAGGGATCATCCATGTTTTGTAAAAATAAGCCAGAAGCAATATTTGTTCCTATACTGGGAACCAAACTAAGAATATTCAAATTCAAGCATTACATACTGCCACTAAAAAGATAGAAAATCATAAACTTGGCTTTGCCATCAACTACAAAAACCTCCAAACACAGACCAACCAAATATCCAATCACCATGATACAAGAGAAAACAATACAGAAGTATCCTTGCACAAGGCACTTTTTTGTGTGTGCTATTCCTTTCAAGAGAATCAACTTGCATTTCCTTATGACAATGAAAATGTTACAAAACATGTTTAAACTTCTATACTACAAAAATACGAACATATATAGTTAACTGGAGATGCAGGAGCAATATAAATCACATGTTTGATCCTAACCAATCACTCATGGCAAAAATAAAAGTGCAGCATGATGAGGGATGGTTGAAACTTGATATACCAAACTAGGACCTTTAATAATTTCTTAGCATATTGCCAAAAAATATGCAATCATTACTGGAAGAAGTAGCAAACACTTTGCACCTTTTTCTCAGTTCCAGGAAGTGATCAAAATAGAATGAGGCGGAGTGTAGTGAGCAACAGATTCATGTTTCAAGCAAATAGGACCTTGATAAGTGTCTCTGTATATTGTAAAGAAAATATGATGTCACTAAAACTAAAAGCAGAGCCAATACCATTTTAAGAAAAGTTTTGTAGGTCATCGAACAATTCATCAATTCACAAACTAGCGATTACAAAATTTCTGCATTTTTTTTCCTCATACAAACACTATTTGCATTTTATAATGGACTTAAAAATTACTAGTAACGCCTGAACGCCAAGGGAAAACATGCTATACACGTGGGAATATCTCAGTGGCTGAGAATTATTAAGAATACAATAAAAACAAAGTTAATCTGTTTAGTTAGGAAATCAATTCAGTTAATAAGGCAAATTGGTTCAATTAGAATGTCAACTCCCGTTAGTCATTATGAGAGTTTATATTAACTTGAATGCTGGTTCTATTTAAAAATTGAATTCTGTTTGGAGAGAGTTAGTTTTGTTAGAAAGAAAAATGCCAGAGGGAAGGAACGGAAGACTTCATTTATTAGACAATACAAAGGTGAGGTTTGGGATAGTTGGGAAACTGACCTCCTTGTTGTAAAGTTTGCCAACATTATGTTTTTTCCATAATAATGAGATAAGAAGTTTACCCAAGTAGTGCTGAATTTGAATTAATTTGCCAAGGATGCATCATAGGTATGTTTCGTAATCTACTTGCGTGATTACGCTTAAAACCCTTACAGGTTAGTGCCACATTAAAGAGCAAAAATGAAACGTTTTCATGTTAACTTTGCACAGTTAAAAATTTTAGTACCGCATCTTCCCAATATCTTTCTCAAACATTTCAGCTAAAAATAGCATCCGAATAGAAAAATAATTACTATCCAGTACCATATTCTATTTAACAGTGGAACCACAATTCCTTTTGGATACAACGTTTATTAACAGTCAACCACAGCAGTAGATTGTCATCGGTTAAGCCCAACTACCTGTGCAAATTTACATGCATAAGAACATTTCAGCAACTACAAGCCTTTTTAGAATACACAATAATTGAAAATTCGAACAATCAAATGTAAGTTCTAGTAGTAGAAATATTTGGCCTTCCAAAGAGGAGCTCCATGAGACAAAATAAAGTGCTAAAACTGGATAAAATACAGCATCCAACTCAATAGGTGTGGTATGCCACAATCAACAAGGTTGTGGGGAAGTTGTAGGTGAACTGATCGTGCCATGTTAGGAGAAGGGAAATTTAGCAAATTAAACTACACATATGTTTAAACTACCGATGACTGGAAACCGGTCTTGCTTAATAGGGCCCTGGCATTAATGAACTGTACAAAACCAGTTCACTTACATTTTTTGTAGAAGAATATTCAAGCATATTACTGGACGGGACTCTCAGCACAATATTGTTGGCGCTACGAGAATTGGGGGGAACAACTTCGAACAGAGGCTCCATTTGCAAACCTTTCAAATCCACACTGTAGATACGAAATACATAGCATATAAAACCCTTACAAGAAACCTTCAAATCAAGAATCTAGGGAACAATAGCCTCAAAGCAAAGTAGTACGATCGAATCCCCCAAATAGGAACACAAGCACAAACCTCGTGCCCAGCAAGTATGCCTTGACTGTAATGTAAGTTCCTTGGTTCTTATACTGTGCTTCAATGCTGGACTCATCGAATGCATCCACAGAAGGCCACTTCTTGCTCCACTCTAACATCTCAGTAACAGGAGCACTGCTACAAAACCTGAATGGTATTTTCCCTATAAATGTCGGGGAGAAACGATAGAAACCATTGTTAGCAAGTGGGTTTTCCTTGAACTGGGAGATTGAATTGAACTCTCTGATAGGGGCTGGCTTATGTGGTGATAACAGGGTTTTAGTACAGGATGAGGAGATTTTATAACCCCAGCGAAGGAGCTTTCGTGTTGTTAACATTGTTTCGAGCGTTTTATTTGAGAACTTTTAGCACTGTCGCACACATTTAGGGAGAATCCATTGCAAAGTTCAGTTTAACATCATCAAAACATGTTTCTGCGAAGGATTATGGTGGCCTCTGAATTTACTCAGAAAACAAAAAGTTTTCTTTGCAGTCTGGGGGAGGAAGAGAAGCAGAAGAGGAGGGGGGCATGCTTTCAAAAATCTCTGTATTCCATTTGTGCATAAATAATTCCAATTATACATTAGGAGAGCAAGAATGATTGTTGTATTAGTCCACTACGAGACTATTGCACAACATGCACCAATAACTACGTAAAACAAATATATATATATATATATATATAAGGTTTTGTTCAATAAATTCTACATTTCACAATTTCACATATTTTTTATTTTTCCTATTTTAGAGGTTTGAATTTTGATAGGTGGAAAAAATTTAGAACATATCATTATTTTAAATCAATCGAAATATAATCTTTTTTATTTTAGCTAATGTAAAAAGCAAACATTTTATTATTATTAATAGTAAAATTTGTATTTTTAATATAAATAGTTGATATTTTCTATTTTTTTAGTTTTGAATAATTTTGTAAGATAATTAGATATTTTTAATTAGTAAAAATAAAAGAAAATAAATATAATAAAGGTTTTTAGGATATGTGTTAAGTGTGTATTATTCAAGTATCTTGAGCAGGGAAGCAAAAGAGAAGGGCCTTTAAAAAAGGACACCAACATATTTGAACTTGTCATCTTTTATTTGATCATTTGTGTATTGTCTTAAAATGGAAGCACTTCCATGTTAAGAGCGTTTAGCCCTCCTTAGGGGATATATTTGACCTCCATTACATCATCCCCCCGTTTCTGCATCATCTCCCCCTGATCTGCTCCTCCTTATACCACTTTCGAGACTGATTTTTGCACTCTGGGTTGCAGGACTCTGTTTCTAGGATGCAGGGACAGGGTCGACCTTCTGGGACTGGGTCGATCTCGACCCTGTCCCAGGGTCCCAAACCCAGAATCCCACAGATTCCCAGATGTCGATCTTTTCAAAAAGTTCTCTCCCGCTTCCGAGTCGGCTGTTTTGGGTTTCGAATTGGTTGATTCCTAAATTATATTTAATATAGGCCCTCTCCTAGGGGTAAAGGCTTAAATGATGATTTAATTATCCTATGTAAGCCTCCTTAGAAGATTGTGCCCTAATTCCATATAAAAGGAAGCCCTCTCCTCTCATTTTCTCTAAGTCTTTCAAGTGCAAAAAGCTCTAGCCAAGATTTTGTGCAAGCATCCATTGTTCTACATGTTCTCAAGCTCTCAAGGTGTTCAAATCTTCCTCTCAAGCATTCAAGTTATCCATTGAAGATCAAGGATTCAAGCTTTCAAGCCTTTGAAGGGATTTGGTGCAAGTATTCAAGATCTATCATTCAAAACCCTAGATCTAGCCATCATGATGGTGTGATCTTCCTTCAAAATCCTTTGTGCATCCTCAAAACTCTTTCAAGGTGGATTCCAAGCATACAATCATGGAGGTTTATGGTTTCTAAAGTCCATGCTTTCATAATTACATACTTGCTACATTTGAATTACATTAACATACCTATTGAATATCATAGCTTCACTATTAGATTCAATTCTACTGCTTGTTAGCTTTCCATACTTTATTGATTTCAAGGTTAATTCCTAAATTGGGGTTTGACTGAGGCAAACCCCTCCCCGACAACAAACAAACATTTTTCTTGTAGGTACAGGTTCGGGACTGTAAATCTGAGGCCAATTACCCTTTTCAGATTTCTTTCAAACTGTGCGAACAGGGACACTTTCAGAGTTGAGCAGATCGAGTTGGCAAAAGTGGTACAGGGTCAACCTTTTTCATAAGATGACATTGGAACGAAAAAAGAATTATGGGTTTTGTCCGTCTCTCTGTTCTGGTTTGGTATCAACTGTCGGCATCTCCAGAAACAGTCTACAAATCTCATAAAATAGCAATCTTTAATCTACCACTTTGGAAGGTTGGTACTTTCTCCTATTCTTTTCAATTACCGTCATTAATCATATTAATCAATCAATTTACAGAATTTAAGATCCCCTTTCTTGGTCTCTTTCCAAATATTGGATTCATTTGTGTATTTACCCTTTGGGGTTGATCAAAACTGGATCTCCTATTTGTGTACTTGAGGGTGAAGGAAAGGAGCATCTTATCTTCCCTTAATCATAATCAACACAAATAACAATTAATAATTCAAACCTTCTTAAACCACAATTCTCTCCTTTACATTTTGGTAACATATCATCAACATCACATCTCTCTCTAAAACAAAATAAAAATATTATATTTTTTTATGTTACAATTTGTATCATTCTTAGTAGATTTATTTTTTCTATGGACAATTATGCCCTATAATTCTTCTTTGCATATTCATTTTCATTTATTTGTTTCATTCATATGATGTCAAGTGTTCAATTCACTATTAAATGCTAAATGACTATTTTAATGTCACCTACTAATTTTAATTTACTTGAAAAGGAACTAGCTAAATAATGCAATGTTGAAGACAAGGTACTAAATTTACAACATGGATGTCTACACAATCCTACGAGTGACAATTATCATCCCATCATTTTATATTGTAATTGCATACTATGGAGGATTACCAAAAGGTGAAGATGATGCCATTGTTAAACTATTGAATGGCAGAGACAAATGTGCATATAACTTAAGTGATCTAGATGCTAAATATGTTGAGTTGCATTATGGATATCTACGATGGATTATATCAAAAAAAATTACGGAGGAGCACTTCAAGTTAATTTTGCGCAATTGTCCTTATTAGTTGTTTTTATTACTTTTCCAAATACTAGATGTACTATATAGTCTTTTGAATAAAAGAGTATGGTAGAAATATGTTCATCCATTATAAGCATGCATGTTTCTTTTACATTACAGTATACCCCACCTACCCACACACACAATATAGGGAAAACTTTGTGCCAATGTTAATTTCTCAGTCAACCTGGATCTAACAGTGAGGTTCATTTTGTCTTAAGAGGTCATATCTGAAACTTCCCCTACAAAAGCCTCATATGAAATCTCATTCTAAGAAACCATTTTGACCAACCTTTCTCAAAGCCAAGATCTATAATAAACCCAACAAATCTACAAACCCTACAAGCCCAAACCCATAAAACAACACATGCACAATGTGTCCATACCTTGTAATATCTAAAATCTAGCATGCATAGTCGTGGATTCAACTTTGCACCAAATATGCTCAAATAAGGGTTATAACCATAATGCATATATCAAATTGACAAGCCACCAAATAACTCAGGATATACCTCAGAAAAACCTTCAATGGGGAAAATACAGCCTATAAGAGCATTTGTACTCCATCTTTTATTTAAAAATAAAAAATTGCATGTATTTAACGAGTTACAATGAATACTTCTAGAATATCAAGCATCTCCAATGCATCTTCCATGTGTCCAAGCATGAATATGAACATCCCATGTTGTGATTCACATATGCACTCCTTAGAAAAACTCAATACTATGACACCCCACTCGCTTAGCCCACCTTAACCACTAAACATGTGTTTGATAACATAGACTCGAACTCACACAAATAGAACCAAGTGGTTAGACAAAATCATCTGCCTTATAATCATGAGAACTCAAAACCATTGACTCCACATTTACTTTTTGTTGCGAGTATGAAATAATTTTCTCGGTTAATTATTCTTTGTCTCCCACACATAAAATAACTAACCCAATGTTAGATGTAATTTTATAAGTGGCCTAAAATAGTTACCTAGTGTGGTCAAACACATCTCTTAGATGCATCATAATATTTAAACAATTATTTAATTGCAATAGTACAACATAATATTTCATATAAGGTATACAACACCTGATTGCAACATCAATGTTGATGCCTTTGTCAAGTTATCTTAATATTTTGGAATGCTTCTTGAAAATAGTTGCTTATTCAAGTTCAAAATCCTTAGTGTGAAATTTAGCTAGGAAACTTTATCATCTTAAAATGGAAGCACTTCCATGTTAAGAATGTTTATACCTCCTTAGGGGGTGTTTTTGACCATCATCATATTGTCCCCTCATTTATGCACCCTCTCCTATTTATGTGCCTGTTTAGGACCCTAATTGGGCCTCTCCGAACACTATCTATCCCATCTGGCATATTTTCCAGGGGTTCTGACTCCCTGGGTCAAGGTTGGCCTTGATTTTGAGCCAGGTCCCCCTTTCCAGTTTAAAAGTTTGTCGGCTGTCGGGGGTCATTAAAAGTTAATTTCCCACTTCTGGGTCGGCTATTTTGGGTTCTGAAGCGACGATTCTTAAATTATATTTAATATAGGTCCTCTTCTAGGGATATAGGTCTAATTGGAATTTAATTCTCCTATGTATGCCTCTCTAGAAGATTGTGCCCTAGATTCATATATAAGGAAGTTTTCTCCTTTCATTTTCTCTAAGTAAGAAAACCAAGAAGTCTCACTAAGTGAACAACAATCATCAACCAAAAAGTTTAAGCATCCATTGTTCTACATGTTTTCAAGCTTTCAAAGTGTTCAAGTCTTCCTCTCAAGCATTCAAGTTCTCCATTGAAGATCAAGGATTCAAGCTTTCAAGCCTTTGAAGCGATTTGGTTCAAACATTCAAGATCCATCATTCAAACCCTAGATCTATCCATCATGGTGGTGTGATCTTTCTTCAAGATCCTTTGTGCATCCTCAAGATTCATTCATTCTCTCTTCAAGGTGGATTCCAATCATACAATCATGGAGGTTTATGGTTTCTAATATTGAGTCCAAGCTTTCATATTTACATACTTATTTACATTCGAAATACAATTGCATATCTATTGAATATCATAGCTTCATTATTAGATCTACTTCTACTACTTTCTAGCATTATTTATTTCAATTATTGATTTCAAGGTTAATTCCTAAATCGGGGTGTGACTAAGGCAAACCCCTCCCCCCAACAAACAAATCATTTTTCTTGCAAGGACAGGTTCGGAACAGCGAGTTGGAGTGCAGATTTGGATACCCTTTTCAGAAAACTATCAGGATCCATAAACAAATTTTCTGTCAGAGATTTTAGAGGTTGATTTTGCCCTAGGTCAGAATCATAATTTATGGGTCAATGGTGACATTAACTTGAGGGTCAAAATTGGAATTGTGCCAGAATGGAAAAATATTTATGGGTTTTGTTCGTCTCTGCATTTCTATTCCAAATCCGGTTGCAGATTTTCCAGAAACTGAGTGCTGACCCCTGGAAACAACATTCTTCACATCTATAACATTTCAAGGTTAGTACTTTTCTCCTATTCATTTCAATTAAAGTTATCACACATTCTTTTATATAAATGGGATCTAAGGTCTTCCTCTTTACTCTCATTTCCAATAGATTGATTGATTTATGCATTGATCCTTCCTTTGGGGTTAATCAATTTGGATCCTTCCTTTGTGTATTTAAAGTTAAAAGGAACATCTTATCTTCCCCACACATTTCAATAAACATTCTAATTTCAAATTTAACAACATATATTTCATACTCCACATTCACATATCATCACATTTTAGATGTTACATTTTGGTGAACCCGTGATAGACAACTCTTTCTTTTTGGTGTTAGATGCTTTGCCTCTTTTCCTTAGAGACTAGCTTTTGCATATATACTAAATTAGTTTTCTTTTATGCTCTTGCATTTTAAAATACAAAAAAATCTATATACTCATAAAAATATAAAAATATTTCTCGCATTTCATTCATTATGAGAACCTTCAAGATGCTTTGGTGTATGGTTATTTTCCTCGTTATTCTTCTATTAGCGTCTCTTTATAGTACTTATGATGTTTATGAAAGTATCATCCATTTCATCATGTTTGTTACTCTTCATGTTTCACTTGCTCATGCTATTATAAGACTAACTAATGCCAATCTTCCCACTTTCAAAACTTTCACCAAGGATTTGTGTAGTGGACTTATTGCTCTTTTGGATTATGTGAAGAATTCTAGGTAGATGATACCCCATTTACTAATCTTCCTAATCCTAATCCTATCATTCCTAATCTAGTTCCTAATCCTAATCCTATCTTGCCTAATTCAATTCCTAATATTTTTATTCCTATTTCTCCATCTTCTATCCCTAGTTCTTCCCACACTTATGATTGGGTTCAAGCTAAGGTGCGTGATGTAGATGTTAAAGAATTCTTCCATTTACCTTCCCCTTCTTATCCGATCCATGATAACATTAAAGGGAAAAATAAAGAAACCTCTTCTAAACCTATCATTCCACCATACACAACATTTTCTCACGAGCACCATAATCAATCACCTCTTGTAGAAGCTTTGCAATATATGTACACTATCGGATACACTATGGTGGATAAACAAGGCTATAAGGGTTTAGGGCTTGGTGTTAATGAACATGGCATTAAAAACCTGATTTATTCATCCCCTAAATAAGATATGCATGGTATAGGCTTCCCACCTTCTCAATTCAAGGTGGCTGACCTTAACTATCATCCTCCTCTTCATGTCCTTCTTCCAACACCTTCCTTAGATCACCTTGATACTCCTCAAGATGTGGCTAAGAAAGTGTACGTCCAGTTAATGAATTCTAAGAAAGAAATCTTTAAACCCATGCTGAAAATTGCTATCTCTAAATACAAATGTCCTTTTCATTATAGTAATACACATTTACGTGTTGATTGTGTGCATTTCAAACTTTATGTTAGAGAAAGAGCTGCTTTAGGAATTATATCTCATTCCCGTGCGGTATTACAATTTCTTCATAATTTTGATATAGGGCATTCCCCTTGTTCTTATATAAATTAGATATTTTTTCTCCTCTTGTCTCTTAACTGGGGGGCAAGAGGTATTTCCTTCCAATCTTCTAGGATCCATTATGCTCTTAACATATATGTTATTTTGAGTTTAATCGGTTATTCCTTCTATATTCTATCCTTATAATTTTCTATTATGGTACATACTTCCTTCGCTCATAATCACTCATGATATCTTTTCTAGGACATTTGTTTTGTAAAGATATCTCTTTGTTACAACATCTCTTGATATAATTTGATATATCCCTTGCTTTCATCCCCGGGGGGCAAGATATTTTCCTTTTTCCTCTATCTAAGGATATAATTTCCTTAGCTTAGAGGCATTTGTTTATCATACAACATTATTTCCTTATAAAGATTTATGTTTTGGGCTATGGATACCCTCTTATATGAGAGGTGATTGTCTTAGGTCATCACCTCTACTTTATTTTGCAAATTATGTTTTTTATAAACTCTTTCCCTTGCTTTGGGTTAGAGTTTTATTCCTTCATTTCGAGATTCCTCTTCCTCTTGATCGTAGGGGGCTTGATGATTGAAACTTTGGTCCCTCTTTGATTTTCTTTAGAAGATGATATTTTATCCTAAGCACTCCTCTACGGTGGGGGTCTTGCTGATAATATCTTTTCCTCTCTGAGGATCCTTTTTCCACAAGTGACATATCCATTTCACGATTATCTATTCTCTTAGAGGTAAGGGTCAATACTCTTTGCTAAGGATATAGTGTACATTGTCGTTAAGTTGGATATCTCCTTACCTTGTGAAGTAGGTATCCTCTTTCTCTTCCTTATCCCGCCTAGTGGGCAGTCATGATAAGGAGGGGGGCTTATATGGGGTTTCCCTTATACTATAGTGTACATTTTACAACATGCTAAATCATCGTAAGGTAACGCACATAAGTTGCTAAATCCTGAAGAGACACACTTTTTTTTTTATCTTTTTTGCTAAATCCTCGGAAGGTAACGCGCATAAGTTGCTAAATCTTGAAGAGACACACATTTTTATTTTTATTTTCTGCTAAATCCTCAGAAGGTAACGCACATAAGTTGCTAAATCCTGAAGAGATACGCATTTTTCAAATTCAAATATGCTAAATCCTTGGAAGGTAACACACATAAGTTGCTAAATCCTGAAGAGACACGCATTTTATATTCCATAGTGATACAAAAATGTGGATCTATGGATATTCCAAAAGTCGTCAGAAGACGCATTACAATTACAAAGCACAGTTCATGGGTGAACCTGTTGGTCTCTCCCTCCTTGGTGATTCATGGTAGGGTGAGCATCTTACTAAGTGAGGTAATCACTTTCTCTTTCCTCTCTTTCTCTTTTATGTTAGTAGGATTAGATCATGAAGCTATGTTATTTATAATGTTTCTCTTGTCTTGCTTATGTAGTCATATATGCTTTTTATAATTAATTGCTCTTTGCTTTCATATCTTTGTGCATGTATGTTGAGTTAGAATCCTTGGTGTGGGGGCTCAGGTCCTTAAATAAGTGATGTTCTACTTGTTGCGACCCACCAGAGTCTTTCTTTTGGAATTACTGGAATGATGTACTAAGAGGGGAGGGGTGAATCAGTACCTCTAAAACTTTTATGTGATTAGCCCATTAACCTTTGTGTCATCGGATTTGTATATTCACCTATCTATCTGTTCATCTTTCTTTATGTATGTGAAATCATAACATAAGTTCTTTACTTGTGTAAACATTCAAGAAACATATATGAAAGTAAATAACACATAACACAAGATATGATATCGTAGAAAACTCTTGTTAGGAAGTAAAAACTATAGTGGGGATGTCACCCACAAAACTTCACTATCTATAGATAAGAAGGGAGTCGGTTAAGGCTTACAATTTGATCACTTATAATGATCTACCCTGTTAGGAGTATTAGAGTGGAGACCTGTTAGGATCTACTTCATTTGAAGCTTTAGCGACATCGTTAAGTGTGCACTCTGTTAAGAGATTTGTTAAGAACTGTTAAGTCCACCTTCTACTAAAGGATTTATGATGTGATGTGCTTATTAGAATGCAACTACATTATAAATGTTGATTTGATAGTATATGCAATCTCTAATTGCTGATAACAGATCCTATAAAGCTTACAATGTATATGTAATCACCTTGAGTGATTGAATAATACCTTGTCTCTGCTCGTTGGTAGCCTTGTCTGTGTTCTTGAGAACTAATATGCTATGTTTATGAACTTTGCATGAATTCACTTTTGCTGCTTAGATGCTCTTCGTGGATACAATCATTTTTCAACTCTCTTTATTACAAATGATTGAACATCTATATTTACTAGTTTCTAGGTCCATTCTCGATTCACTCTTTTCAAGTTAACTCTAGATTCAAGGTTTACAACTTGACCTTGATCTTTAGTTAGTTATCTTTTAGATCCATTAGGATGCTTTAAAACATTTACAATATACTTGTTTGACCCTAAAGTAATGATTTAAAACAAATTAGAACTCTGTAAATAGAATTACAATGTTTTATCTGACGTGGAAAGTCAGATCCACTTTTTTACAGGTTCTATAACTGACTGTCGGTTCTGATGCTCGGGCTGCTCTGTCAGTCTGTCGGGTTTCTTTCATTCTTTGCTTTGTTAGGCTTTTGCTCTGTTGGTGTCCCTATATTGAACTATTCATCAGTTTTCTTGCCTTTTCTACTCTGTCAGCGATGTTTACCGTCGGTTTAGTGATTTTGGATCCGTCGGCAATGTTCTAAAAATTATTTTGTCGGTGATGTCCTTTATACTTTTTTTTCAGTTCAACACTTGACAGTGTTCGTCGGGCAATTCTATACTTAGCATTTTCACGACAAGCATTGTCATCTCGTCGGGTAAGGCAGTATGATGTCTGTCGGGTTTGCCTATACCGATGACCTTTATCATGTTTTTCACTCAAGCATACTAATGGCAAAACTTAATGTCATCACTTTCTTCTAACTTTATCACGAGTATGTTCGATTTCCATACTCCTGCTAAAGTGGGGGCTTAATGTATCATCTTAAAATGGAATCACTTCCATGTTAAGAACATGTATTCCTCCTTAGGGGGTGTTTTTGACCATCATCATATTGTCCCCTCATTTATGCACCCTCTCCTACTTCTATGCCTATTTAGGACCCTAATTGGGCCTCTTCGGACACTATCTATCCCATCTGGCACATTTTCCAGGGGTTCAGACTCCCTGGGTCAAGGTCGAACTCAATTTTGACCCAAGTCCCCTTTTCCAGTTTGAAAGTTTGTCGGTTGTCGAGGGTCATTAAAAGTTTATTTCCCGCTTTTGAGTCAGCTGTTTTGGGTTCTGAATAGATGATTCTTAAATTATATTTAATATAGGTCCTCTTCTAGGGATATAGGTCTAATTAGAATTTAATTCTCCTATGTAGGCCTCTCTAGAAGATTGTGCCCTAGATTCATATATAAGGAAGTTTTCTCCTTTCATTTTCTCTAAGTAAGAAAACCAAGAAGTCTCACTAAGTGAACAACCATCATCAAGCAAAAATTTTAAGCATCCATTGTTCTACATGTTTTCAAGATTTCAAAGTGTTCAAGTATTCCTCTCAAGCATTCAATATCTCCATTGAAGATAAAGGATTCAAGATTTCAAGCCTTTGAAGGGATTTGGTTCAAACATTAAAGATCCATCATTCAAACCCTAGATCTATCCATCATGGTGGTGTGATCTTCCTTCAAGATCCTTTGTGCATCCTCAAGATTCATTCATTCTCTCTTCAAGGTGGATTCCAAGCATACGATGATGGAGGTTTATGGTTTCTAATATTGAGTCCAAGCTTTCATATTTACATACTTATTTACATTCGAAATACAATTGCATATCTATTGAATATCATAGCTTCATTATTAGATATACTTCTACTACTTGCTAGCATTCTTTATTTCAATTATTTATTTCAAGGTTAATTTATAAATTGGGGTTTGACTAAGGCAAACCCATTCCACCCAACAAACAAAGCATTTTTCTTTTCGGGACAGGTTCAGAACAGTGAGTTGGAGTACAGATTTGGATACCCTTTCCGACAAACTATCGGGATTCAGAAATAAATTTTCTGTCAGAGATTTTAGAGGTCAATTTTACCCTTGGTCAGAATAAAAATTTTTGGGTCAATGGTTACATTGACTTGAGGGTCAAAATCAGAAATGTGCCAAAATGGAAAAAGATTTATGGGTTTTGTTCGTCTCTACGTTTCTATTCCAAATCCAGTTGCAGATTTTCTAGAAACTGAGTGCAGACCCCTGAAAACAACATTCTTCAGATCTGTAACATTTCAAGGTTATTAATTTTCTCCTATTCATTTCAATTAAAGTTATCACACATTCTTTTCTATTAACGGGATCTAAGGTCTTCCTCTTTGCTCTCATTTCCAATAGATTGAGTCATTTATGCATTGATCCTTCCTTTGGGGTTAATCAATTTGGATCCTTCCTTTGTGTATTTGAGGTTAAAAGGAACATATTATCTTCCCCACACATTTCAATAAACATTCTAATTTCAAATGTAACAACATCTATTTCATACTCCACATTCACATATCATCACATTTTAGATGTTATAGAAACTAAGAAAATGGAAACAATAAAGAGAGAGAATTGCAAACAAATGAAAATGATTACATGGAATGAGTGAGTTATTATAGAAGAGAGGAGTGGTATATATATAAAAATATCCTACCTACCACCCTACTTAACCTAACACAAGGGCAAGATGACACATAGACAAGCCACCTGAGCACCTAAACATGGTCACACACCAATACCCTCTCTTAAGCATAGTTTAGGTGAAGCAAAAGAGTGGGTCCCCAAATAAAATCCTTATAAGGTACTCAAATTCAATGCCTATGTACAATTCACCCCATAAAGAATAGGATAAAACCTCATGTGAAAAAACTCTCTCCTAAATGAGGGTAAAAGATGAGAAGTAAAAAAAATCAGGTGTCAAAAAAAAATCCTTCTCATATGAGTGAAGAAGAAGAGAGGCACCTTAACAAATAATATTGTGTGATGATGGTGGATTCCCAACAATAAATGCTACAAATTATCCATGCTTGCGAGCAACATTCCTCCCCTTAGAAGTAATAGAACCACTAGAGTGTGTAAGTTGTCTTCTCATTCCTAGAAGGAAAATGAGAGAAGAAAACTCAATATGTATGATGCAATTTAACATAGATTAAGTGTCCTTATGTCAATTCCAAAAGGTATCCCAAAAAAATCAAGCATTCTAGACCATAATGAAGAAGATAGGAATCCTAAATCTAATGAAGATTAATGCAAATTATAGTCCAAAGACAAAGATTACCCCTCCAAAGGTTTCTTTTATGTCTCTAAGCCAATGCTAAAGTGTGATAGATGTGATGATATGAATCAAGTACCCTAAAATATTCACATACAATGACCATGAATGTATGGTGATAGTTGGGCCAATGCAAATATGGTACTACCACTGTATGCACCCTAAAATGGTCGCCTAGACTTTGGGCCCCATTTATTATTTTATAAATTTATCAAATTTTTGAATCAATGCTTTGGAACATTTTCTATTCAAATCAATTTCCTTGATCAAATTGTAATTAATTCAATTAATTCAATTATTTCAATATTTCCTAAGGTTTGATCATTTTTATCTAATTAAAATATTTAATCTCTCTTTTAATTAAATAAAATTCCTCTTATTTAATTAAAAGATTTAATCTCCCTTTTAATTAAATTCCTCTTATTTAATTAAATTCAATTCTTCCCATTTAATTAAATAAATTCTTCTAATTTATTTAATTGAAAGAAAACCTCTCTTTTAATTAAATAAATAAAAATCCCCACTTAAAGCACTTTATTTGTTGAAAAAGGAAATAAATTAAATAAAAATCCCTTTTTTATCACATCTTTCTAAGTGGTGGGTTTTTGCCTCTTAATCTCAACCATTGATTATTTCTTTTTGCCTCTTAATCTCAATCGTTCACTTTCCTATATAAGGAAACCTCTCCTTCTCATTTTCATATATTAGTTTTTTTTAGTATTGTTATGTTGCAGGTTTGGAGAGCAATTTTGGAGGAGCATTTGAGCATTTGAGCTTGGATATTGCAACTTCTCTCTTCTTGTCTCA
>MU227033.1:1481996-1492727 GCA_018584345.1 Thuja plicata
TTGGATATGGCTGATAAGAAGAAGGGTCACTTGTTGATAGTGTTCCTTGAGGGAAGGGGGATTGTGAAAGACTTGTTATCATTGTATTGTATATTTCCAATATGTTTGGATGCAAGGCAGACTAGGATAATGAAGGATCACTCACTGATTGCATGATAACCCAGTTTTGAAGGGTCACTGGTTGAGGGGACAGTCAAGGTTCGGATTATTGGGCCATTGGAGGACCCTAGTTCTTTATATTAATTGCTATTCAAATTGGATGCATGGATTTCTTGTGAATTATTGGCTGCTATGTACCCTGCAACTGGATCTGTAAATCTGCATATACTTCTCTAGGGTTGTAAGCCACTTAGGGATCAAAATAGAGAAACTAAATAAAAATCATTCTTTGTCCTATTTCCTTTTAACAGAGTCTCAACTATCAATGATACAATACATTTGATGTCCTAAGCTATCAATACAAATGGCGCCTAGCTAGAAGCTCACGGGCTGTCCATTTGATAACCACAGTCAACATTTTAAAAAAATGGATATCCTTGAGCACAAGCACCAATAACATCAAATAATGGAGTTAAAGCATGGGCTAGGGCACGACATCAGTAGAATTTGGTCATTTCAGTGACAACAATATACAATGGCATCATTAAACACATATGCCATTAATATCAACAAACGTGAATCCAAACATTTGAATACAGTGAATCGATATCCTTGAGCACAAGCACCAATAACATCAAATAATAGAGATAAAGCACTAGCTAGGGCATGGCACCAATAGAATGCAGTCATTTTAGAGAGCAAATGCCTCAATAATAAAATGAAATGCATTCGAATATGATGCCAGAGGCTTGAAAGATGAAGAAATCACATACCTTCTCCCGCGCTCAGCTGTCACTCCTTTTCTCCCGCTCTCCAATCAAAATGAAAATGATGAGGCTATTTCACTTTTTTTTTAATGTATACCCTAAATCTGTCGGAGTTCCGATGGTCAATTAAACGTCCATCGAAATACCGACATCATTGGGGCCTATTACAAAAAAAAACACCAAATTCGTAAGAAAAAGTTACCCATCGAAAACTTCTGTCAAAATTTGGCCCCAAATGTAGTAGTGAATGAAATTGTGTTCACTAGCTTGTATAGACAAACTACGAACAATGGGTATATCTCCTCTTACATTGGAAGGAAGATGATCCACTGGGCTTAAGGAGTCTCAAGTGCTAATTGAATGCAGTGATCCTTCACTATTATGGAAATTTTTTATGAAAATGTTAATGAATAATGTGAGATCTACAACTACGAATAGAGAGAAAGGAGATTTTTGCAAAACAATGACAATTAACAGACAAAGAGCTTAATTTCAAGGCCATATATAGAAATAAAAAGCAAATATTGACCCGTACACCACATTCTATACAAAATTTCCTATTGGGGGTGACTAGACTCACTCCTGATGGTAGGAGATGCCCTTAATTTGTCAAAAAGTGATGTAGAAGTCGTAGATTAGAAGCAAACTATCAAACCTTCATGTAGATGAACATGTAACTCCATCACCTATAACCTACACATAGAAAAAGAGGGGAAAAGTGTTGGGGAAATGGGTTTGCCTAAGTCAAAACCTTGTATAGTAATTAACCTCGAAATAAAATAGAAATTGCATAAAGGAAAGGAAGTGTGATGTAAGTAGTAGAGGCTTGATAAGTATCTTACATCTTGATGATGTGAATGTGCTTGGAATGATATCACAAGTATTAATGCAATAAAATGACTCTAAAAATATCTAATTGTTTGCATGGTGATTTTTGTTGCTCACCACAATCAAGATTATGAGGAATGAAATGCCTTGAGTGATTGATATGATTTAATGTTCCTTGAGTGCTTGAGATTGCGAATGCTTGAGACATATGATTGAATTCCTTAGGCTTGTATGAGATGAAAAAATGAGGGAGGTATCATTTTATTATATACATGTCCTAGCTATTTTAGAGCTCAAAACTTGAAGGAGGTCAACACAGAGTTCAAATCTCGCTCAAAATCAAAAGACCTCTCTACAATTTAAGTTTGGGCTCAATTTGAAATGTAAGGGATGCCTCCCAATGTAGGGGTCGACTTGGGTTTCCCCATTCTTGTGAATCTTCCCTTTGATTAACTAATCGATGCTCAAAGTTGAATTGGGAGTCAATGTAGATATGGGGATACTCAAAATGTATGCAAATCCAAGGCGTGATAAAAAAAAATGTATAAAATGAGCCACATAGGATAATAAATCCTATGCATTCAAATGATGAATGAAATAATTAAGGGGGACACCCATAATTAAGGGCCCAAAGTAATTGAATTGAGAGAAAGGACTTAAAGGCATGGAAAAAGTCCTATAATTCATAAAAGAATAAATATACGCTAAAATAGGGCATTGCTAAGGACCAAAATTATAAGTGCTTAGGGGCATGATCCCATAGCGCAATGGTAGTTGTGACCCCTGTTGAGAGGGGCTTCCAAGGTTTGAATCACATGGAGGAGAATATGTCTAGCGTACATGTAGTCATGGATGGCACAGGTGTTAATGCCTGCATGGTGGAACATGCGAGGACAGGAAAGGAGATGGTATGCAGAGTACAAGGTGAGGAAGCAATAGGTTATAGATGGAGGTGGGTTTGAACACCATGGAAAGTGAGGAAAATGATTCCCATGCATAGGTGGTAGGAGAGGTGGATAATAGAATGAAGGGGGAGAGTAGTGATGGATTACATATAGGAGGAGACTAGGGGCGTAGGGAGATATAAGGGGGTGGTAAGTTGGAGCTATAAGGGAAAATAATAATGATATGGAGAAGAGAAAATTTTCTCAAAGTTCAAGTGGGATGGAAGGTTTGAAGGTAAGCTAGGATGACATATGTAGATAATATAAACATAGATTGTCAATCTAGGAGGTGTTAATGCCTTAGTAGCCATAAAAATATAATGGGGATGGGCCCCCCCAAATGTGGCCACACTGGTTCAAATTCCAATCAAAAGCAATTATTGACCAAAAAAATAATTGTAAGTGCTTACAATTTAGTATGCTACATTTAGGCCCCACTTTAGGGGTGTAATCATGGTAAATTAGAAGAAATAGGGATGATCATGGTTAAGACTTCAAAGGAGATAAGACATTGCTATTTTTAGGAAAAAATTCCCTCAAACCAAAGATTGTAACTCATACAAACATGTGTAAGGGCGCACAAAACAAAGTAAAACTAAAACTAAAACTTACTAAGGCTCCAAGTCAACTAATTGAAAATACCTCAAAGATAAAAATGTCTCAACCGATAGTGTCACACTGAAAATTCTATTGCAATATCCAAGTGGTCTCATAGAAAGAATAATAGCATGCATCAAAGATATGACAAGACTCCATGATCCAACCAACTAGAAAAGTATGTTATGTTTATGGGATCATAGAAGAGAGAGAAAGAAAATCATGAATGACATAGGTTGTCAATTTTTGTTATCCTAGGTGATCCATGTGAATAGAGGAGGAAGAGTTGAAAGAAATTTGTATTATGCTTCTTAGCCCATCCTAAAAGAGAGCTTGGTTCAAAGAGAATTGATGGGCTAGAAAGTTTTGTTATGCTAGTCAAATCATCTTGACAAAGAGAGAGATTGGTACAAAGAGAGTTTATGGGCTAGTAAGTTGTGTTCTACTAGTCAACCCATCCTCGAAAATCTGCATAAAGGGTAGGTCAAATGGGCTAGCCATTTATGTTTTGCTAGTTCAACCAATCCAAAAGATAACCAAGGAAAACAATGTATCCAAGTAAATCTACTAAAATGATACGAAGGAGAGTCATTTGGCCCCAACAAATTATATTATGCGAGTAGATTCAACCTTCAATATAAAAATAACCAAAACATTTGCAACAAGGAGGCCATATATTCTTTCAATTAAGATGGGAAAATAAGAGTATATTGGCATCTTAAGGAAAATAAGAACATGGATAAATACCTTCAACACCAAGGAGACATCCTTTAATAAAAACTCAATCCAAGCCAAAGAGATCACAACTCCTATGAGGCAAGGAAGATATGATTGTAAAGGGATATTATGCAACAAATGTAAAGGGATCCTTTTGAAGGATGCTCAAAGAATGAGCAATATATATTTTATCAAAGACATCTACCTCAAAAATTGGATAGTTCATAAACAAAAATAACATCATTGATCAACAGTGAGGAGGAAGAACAAGCACTCATAATTTCTATTTTAATAGGTAAAGGGAATCTTAATAAAGAATAACACACTTTTAGCCCCTAAGTAAGGGATTTGTTTATTGTGATAATGTAATGGAAAACAAAGAAGTTTTTGTGATCAAGGATACACACTTCTTGCATAAGATAGAACTTATGAGTGAAAAAACAATTTCGCATAAGAAACAATGCCACATGATAAATGTTACTGATTTTCGTTACTAAGATAAATTAGGTAGAGATTTTATGTTTTAAAATGAATTAAGGTACAATTCAGTTTGGTTGAATCAATAAACACATAAATAAAAGAATAAAATATTGCAATGTTACATTTGCATTATGCTGATGCATATGACATAGGAGAGAGTATATGAAATATTAAGGAAAAATAATCTTTATTAATGATGCAAATAAATAATGTCTCACACAATCCGTGAGACTAACCATTGTGGTGCAAATGAAAAAACACTATACATTTGAAGATACTATAGAATATAAAGGCACATGTAGTGAAGGGTGACTCGTCATTTCCTGGATGACGAGCCCAGTTTGAATTTCCCTTTATCGTCTTTAGTCCTCCCACTTGCCTTGCATCCATCTCTTTCTTCCCTACTACTCCTAGTCCCTGCATTTGAGTGATAAATGACGTTAGATCAATTATCCAAGCAATGTTGGGTCATCATACACTATGTATACCCACATCTGCAAACACACAATTTGATCTTCATGTATATAATAAGTGCTAGTCTATCACAGATGTCTGAGAAAACATGAAGTATCAAAGCAAGATTCATATGCATTTGTTTTCTAACAAGTTTGTTTCATGTGTAGGAGCAGGTACACAACTATTATTTGTCGGCATGTGGGGTCAAATGGGCTCCCACATGGGTTGAGCCCAACATTTTGATAAATAATAAGCATGCAACTCTAAACTCAATTCAGTTGCATGACATGATCGTATATTCAAAACAAAGAAGAGAATCAATTTTCAATGCAAAGATAACATGCTACAGGAATTTGGATAATAGATACTATGAACATTACAAGCATCACATAGCAATCATAAATAATGTTGTGCCAAGGTTTCATATCAAAATATTGGTACAGACCAAGAACAGAAAAGAGGAACATCACAATAAGGTCAATGATACAATGAGTGGGGGATATAATGCAGGATTCAAAGTCAATACCATATTCAAAGAGGTGTCACATAAAGAGAATGCATGAAGTTGGGATGAGTGTCTCATATAATGATTTAAAATATTGCAAAATTAATGGAGGTCTTCCAAGTAAACACTATGCGAAAGACAATAAACATCCTATTGATAACAGACATATTAGCTGCTAGGAAGATGGTTTCATTGTTTTTTAGGGTTCTTGGCTTTGTCCATTGAGAGATGAAAATGTATTCATTATTCCATAAGGTCATTCAAGTAACATTTTATTGATGTTCTAGGGTGTCATTCTAATAAGACAAAGAGGTGAAGCCACATTGCAAAATAGTGGTATGTAAATCCTTAAGATAGAGAGAGGAGCACAAAGATTAGGACAATAGTTTTCAATGTTAATTAGTGTTTTCCAATGAAAGAAATATTTTTTCCAATGCAATAAATGGTGATCAGAGAGAAATAGAAATATTTCATTATTGAAATAATAATCATATGAGCTGAAAACAATGAAGGCTCGCTATTATAGCAGAAATAAAAGATGCTACTATATAAAAGGGAAAGTGATCGGTTTTTTGAATGAGAACAGGTAAGACATGAAGACATCGATGTTGTCAAGGGATAGATGTTTCCATGTGGATAAAAGATGACTATTTCATGAAATATGATTCATTCAATACTTTTCAGGGTACTTTTATTGTCCTTCAGAGATACATGCACTATCCCATCATTTTGTACATTGTTTTAAAGTTTCTTTCATTGTTTAAAATTGCACCCAATACTAGTAGAAAACAAAATGTTGTCCATGCAAGGGGCCAAATAATAACAATTAGAATATGTATGGTTTTGAGCAGCGTCTTCTGATAAATATTGCAACATTTCATAGTGTGCATATAATTACAAAGGTTTTGCAAATGTTACAACTAAATATAGATGTCATCGCAGCAAGGCACCTACAAGTATGATTTGTATGATGTGACAACAACAACATTGATGTTACAAGATTGAAAGGAGAAACATATGTTGTAAAGAATCAAAAGATAATGTTTCGAATATGAAACAATGAAATTTGTGTTCAAAAACAACTGAATTAAAGGGGTAATTAAGGCATTGTTTTTATACAAGTACAATGATGTCGATACCATTTTGATAAAGGAAAAATATGGAAAGCTCAATACAGTTGCTAAAATAGACAAGCTGTCATGTATTCAATTCTAAACAAAGTATCACTATCAAAAGAATGTAGAAATGAAAAACGCATGATAATGATGTGATCGTGGAAACAATGGATCACAATCTTTACCAACAGATTAAATATTTTTTATAGTGCACAATGATAGTGGTAAACTAATAATGAAATTGTAAATAATATGTATGACTACTCTCTCTCTCTCTCTCTCTCTCTCTCTCTCTCTCTCTCTCTCTCTCTCTCGCGCGCGCGCACACACACACACACACACACACACACACACACACACCATTTTTAAATACACTAACAATGGCGATTCTTAACCAAGCAGGACAATGATCATTATAATCAATGCAGGAAGATAGTTCAGATTTCAAGAGATGTGCAGTTTCATGTTGATTGGAGTAGTAACAGAAAGGAGAAGGTCAATATCATTTCTACATTACCTTGTATGGGAAGCGTTGATGTTAAGTACTAGAAGATCATGACTGTAACAACAAGAATGAATGCAAAATAGTGTCATTGAAGCAGCAAAATAAATTAGATATCATTATGTACATGATCATACCTTCATTATGTACATGATCATACCTGTGAGGAGCTGAAAGGTTTTAAACATTGATGCTATCAATATAAGGTAATGTGGAGCCATTGTCATACACTTTATAGAAGATCATATAAGTGTGCAATCATGTCATACATAGAGGGGTTTTAAAAATACAATGAAATAGGTCATGGCCTACATAATTTCAACATGTAGAATGTAGTAAAGAGCCACCAAACCTAGGCAAAGCATTAAAATGTGCGGTGATAACTATTGGAAGCTATAGGGGTTCTCAAAAAATGATCTACATAAGAGTAACAAAAGACCCACAACCTACATACATTTGAAACCATGTTTCTATTTTCTTCACAAATACACAGATAAGTCACATTATAAAATTGCAAATTTTTAGGAAACCCACATAATAATTGACAGTGATGGAGTAAACATACAGAGCATGAAGAGGTTGTGGCCTCCATGGAGCTATAGATGCACATAACTACATCATCAAATCCTTAAAATAACTTAATAAATGCAATATTTTCCTTTGATGTGCATACCTTTCCCAGTTTGAGCAGTTTGTCCTTAAAAATTTCAACTTCTTCATAGTGCTCTTGTTGAACTTGCATGTTGACCTTGGATTTCCTGGTTTCATCATCAATATTGAAAATTTATTCTAGGGTGAAAATTGATTCCAGGGTGACCAAAACCCTTGGCAACTTTTTATCCTTTAGCTGAATGATTTGGTCTTTATATTGGTGTTGAAACTTCTCTTGGCTAGTATGCAAGAATCCAACTTCCTCCCTTAAAAATTTGACTATCTAATGGTCATTCTCGAATACTTTCCAATGTGTGTTGTTATCAGGTAAACAAGTCTAAATAGAGACCTTAACATGTTGATTGTCCTTAACATTGATAACTTCCATTGGGATGTAAAATTCAACACCAATAGCAGTCAATCTGTCAACATGCTTATTCTGATTTATGGGTATGGAAATTAAATTAAATACATGTGAAAACCTTCGAAAAGATCCCATACTCTATGCTTGTAATATTAAGCATACCATTCTTGGTAACATTAAGGTTTCTTACCTGCTTGACTATCAACTCATTGTCCCCATACACTTTCAAACAACTAATGTTCGTTCTCCTTACCCATTCTAATCCATGAATGAGGGCTTTGTACTCAACAGTGTTATTGAAATAATTAAAACAAAACCTGAAAGCTGAGTAATACCTTTTTCCACTTGGAGAAACCAACATGCAACCTCCATCAACCCCAAATTTTTTCCTTACAACATCAAAAAACAATTTCCATACCTCATTACCTTGTTGCCCAAACTGTTGTTCTGCACTTTTTTTCCAGATTGGGCATGAATGAATCAACCTCATGCATCAAGTACATGTCTAAACCAACATTTCCTATATGGTCACATGGGCCTTCTGCTTAATTTTGAGCAACCCACTCTTCAAGAAGAATATATGGAATATCCTATGTTTGAGTGTTACCCTCCTGAACAATTGGTTGCTCCTCCTATTTACTTCCAAACAAGTTGGCATTGATAAGAATTAGCGATTAAGGTTTGATATGCTCCTTGGAAATGGGTTTTGATTTTATGGTAACTTTGGTATGATACCTAGTTCTAAACAACATATGTGACCAATCTGAAGATAAATAACTCATGATCTTAGCAATGAAATCCCTTGAAAAACATATAGCAAAATAAGGAGGTAACTCTATGACATAGATATATTGTAGGATAAATAAATTTGGACAAGCCTGTAGAGTCAAACCAATATTATTAATGACTCATATGATATTGACAACAATACCATCTAATTGCACAACTCCCTTTTCGAGTGGCACGTACTCAATACCAAGTTTATCTACAATATATTTAGGCATAACCGAGATACTAGCACTTAAGTTAATCATGCAATTATGGACTAGGTGGTTTCCTATGATCAAAGATACGTAAATATTTAGGGGTTTAATAGTTGAAACCGCTATTCCTTTTTACTTATAACATCATTGGTTAATACAAATTTAGATTTTTCCTTATTAGATTGATTTGAAACACTTAAATCTGAGAAGGTTGATTACAAAAGGTCCTTTTGACTTGGAATACGCAAAGAATCCCATGTGGAAATAGATATATTTACCTTCTTCATACTATCAAGAATGTTAAACGGAGACAAACTAACCTTAGACTAAGTCTTTGTAGCAACATTCTCAATATTAACAAAAGTTGGTTGTAGTGGAAACCCTCATGGTAGTTGACAAGGATGGAGTAAATATATAGAGAATGAAGAGGTTATGGCCTCCATGAAGTTATAGATGCACAAAATGTAAAAGTCACAACATGTTTTCTTCCAAAAGTAGGACACATGTTCAATTTTATGTTAAATACATGAGGAAGTAGAACTTTGAGCATGAGAAACACAGAAAAGTGTATTTTTTTATTACTTCTTTATCTGAATGGAGTTTATGGAGGCCAAAAAATTAGAATACCCACCTATAGGGCACGTGGATTTGTAAATGAGATTCCAGCATTGAACCTTGAGACCCTCCAGTTTCCATGGCGACGCCTAGCAGATTGAAATGAAAAGAATGGTTTCGAATGGTCATGGAAAGCCTTCAAAGCCTGCAAATCGTCTCCAACAAACCCTCAACCCCAACATCGGTGACGTCTAAGAGAAAAATGAAAAGAATGAAAGTGAATTAATTTTTAGGTTTTCATTACTCCAATATGGCCAACCATCCAAGGCATTTTTTCTGCCTCTGTTTTTCTAAGATCCCTCCAAACTAATATCTCTCGAGTTATGCCTCATAATTATTTTTGTGAATTGATAATTTCTTTATCACTTAGGGGTTTTGTTTCTCCGATATTTTGTATTAAGTTTTGTATATTAAACAATATTAATAAATGATAAATTATTAATCATTTTTTATATTATTTAATAAAATATTATATGGAAAATAACTTTTGGGAGGTGAAAATTGATATTTGTTTGCGCTTTATAATAACAATTAGTAAGTAATCGATAAATTGTCACTTTTACATAATATTAATTTAATAATAATATCATTAAGTGATTTGTAATTATCGCTTAATGAATATTATTAATATAATTAATATTAATTAAATTAATAAATTATAGATTACTTAATAGTTGTTATTATTAATAAAATAATTATTAAATACTTTATAGTTCATCACTTAATTAATATTTCTGATATTTATTAAGTGAATGAATTATAAATCATTTAATAATTATTAATTAAAGTGCAAATAGATCTTTTTTACTTTTAAAATTCAAAGGGAGACATTATGGGAAAATATATGAAGAAGTGCAAAAGTCATAAGGATAGGGGTAAAGTTATGAGGGGAGTTATTGTTGTCGAGGAGGCTTTTATGAGATTTTTTAGAGATTGGAATGCATTTATAAGGGCCTTTATGTTAGAGTAATCATTAGTTTACTTATTAATTAAATCATGTTGATTTAATTAATTAAGTTATTACTCTTTAGTGCTTAAGCTTTCTCCTAGGTGCATTAATAATTAATTCTTTTATTAATTATTAATGTGCAACCTAGCTTTTTTAGGC
>MU227033.1:1500908-1515760 GCA_018584345.1 Thuja plicata
GAGTTACTTTAGAATTTTTGGAAGTCAATGTTATATACTAAAAGATGATAGAAATGGGAAACTTGACTCTAAAATTGATGAAGGAATATTTCTAGGATATTCTACTAAAAGCAAAGCTTATAAATGTTTGAACAAATCTTCTAAAAAAATCATTGAGAGTGAAAATGTTAAAGTAGATGAATTTTCTAAGAAAAATGACGAGGAAAGTAGAAAGGAACCTAAAGATTACAACACATTTGTCTATATTGAAGAACCTGACACCTTGCCCGAGTGACAGAACAATGCAACCGAGCAACATGCTGCACACACTGAGAATCAGGAAAATGCTCACAATGCTGAACCAAGTGATGAAGATCAAAATGAAGAACAAAGATCTAAACCCGTACTTGCTAAATATGCCAAAAGACACCATCCATAGGACCAGATCATTGGGGACAAAAGATTAGGAATGAAAACAAGAAGTAAGTCACTTAACAATAGATGTTTGATTTGTGATTTTGAGCCTAAATTTGTTAATATTGCACTTGAGAATCAAGAATGGGTTAGTGCAATGAATGAAGAGATTGAACGAATTGAGAAGAATAAAACATGGACATTAGTACCTAGACCAAGTGAAAAAAATGTCATTGGCACCAAATGGATTTTTAGAAACAAACTTAATGAGAATGGAGAAGTCACAAGGAACAAAGCAAGACTGGTATGCAAATGGTATGCACAAGAAGAAGGTATTGACTATGGATAAACCTTTGCACCCATTGCTATACTAGAACTAGTAAGAGTTCTACTTGCTTATGCTGCTTTTAAAGGAGTTAAAGTATACCAAGTGGATTTTAAATCTGCATTTCTAAATGGAATACTAGAAGAGGAGGTATACGTTGAACAACCTGAAGGGTTTGTTGATCCTAACAAGAGAAACATAGCTTGTAAACTACACAAAGCCTTGTATGGATTGAAACAAGCACCGAGAGCATGGTATGAAAGAATTCACTCTTATCTCATTAGTATTGGATTTGTTAGAACAAGTGACATCAATAATCTGTATTTGAAAGGAGATATTGATGATAAGATTTTGATTTCTGAGATATTTGTTGATGATATAATATTTAGAGGTAATGATATGCTATGAAAGTCATTTGCTGATGAAATGAGCAAAGAATTTGAAATGTCAATGTTTAGAGAGATCAAAATTTTTCTTGGTCTACAAATTCTACAATAGGATGAAGGCATCTACATCACACAATCAAAATACATCAAAGAAGTTATGAAGATATTCAAGATGGAGGAATCTAAACTAGTTGGAATACCTATGGCAACTGGATGCAAATTGACAAAGGAAGACAAGACAATTGAGGTAAATTAGACCTTATACAGATCTATGATTGGTAAACTAATGTATGTTGTACACACTAGACCTGATATAGCACATGCAATTGGTATAGTTGCGTGATTCTCTACTAACCCTAAGGAATCACACGTGATTGTTGTTAAAAGAACTTTGAGATATATGAAGAATACTAAAGACTATGGTTTGTGGTACAATAAAGATGGCAAATTTGAGCTACAAGTTTATACTGATGCTTATTCGGATGGAAATATAGATGATATAAAGAGCACTATAGGAGGAGCATTCTTTATGGGTGACAAACTTGTCACATGTTAGTAAAAATCAAGGATGCAAATCTAAATCAACTACAAAAGCAAAATATGTAGCCGTTGTTGTAAATTTCTCTAACATTGCATGGATGAAGCAATTGTTGAAAGGTATGAATGAGGAAATTTTTGAACCAGTAATTATCTATTGTGATAATAAAAGTGCTATAAACATTTCAAAGAACCATGTGATGTATGCTAAGATAAGGCACATATCTATTAAGTATCATTACCTGAGGGAACAAGCCCAAGAGAAATATTTAATACTATAATACATATAATCCAAAGAACAAACAACATACATCTTCACAAAACCATTTCCAAAAGAAACATTTGAATACCTGAGGAATAGACTAGGGGTTCGTCCCTTGTCTATTGGTCACTAAGCTGGCTAGGAGGTTGCAACAGCCTACACAATATCAGAAGATTAATCATGTTGATGCAAGCTGACATATGGACTACAATGATATATCAATACACTAAAGGTACTTATCTGAACCACACACCAGAGATATTGTTGGCTACTACAGAGCTGTATATTTTTTTGGCATTTTTGTCAAAGGGAGAGAAATATTCAATGAATATACATCAGGGAGAAGAGATTCTACAACACAAAGGGAGAGAATATCTAAAGGTTACTATCAATAAAATAACCATCCATTAAAGGGAGAGAATTGGACAGAGTTAACACTGCATATCTATCCAGAAAAGGGAGAAAAGATTCTACCAGAAAGGGAGAGACAAAATCAGAAGACATAATTGCTACACCTATCCATTGAAGGGAAATAAGAAAGGGAGGGCACACAACAGAATCAAATCTACAAGGAGAGTTTTATGGTAATTTTTTTTTTGTGACTAAACATATTAAATCTGAGCTATAAGAGCTTACCGAGATTCAAATATTTGAATTGGTTATAGAAAAATAAGTTTGGTATGTTATAGCATGTTTTATACTGCATATTTCATATTGTGTTGCCATCGATGCCAAAGGGAGAGATTGATGAACTATAACTAATTGAATGTTTGAATATGATAAGTTGATGATCACCGAGCTACAAAAGTGAATGCAAGACATTAAATCAGTTATTGTATTGTATTATCTTTAATGTCAAATTGATATGGTTTGATTGTTCATACACATATTGTCATAACCTTGAAGATCTAAAGAGACAAAGTTTATATGGTCGGTAAAACATAAAAATTCTGTATACACCGAGTGATAGTGAACACCGAGTAGTTCACAATGTATACCAAGCACATTAGTAATCGAGCAAGTGTTATCGAGAAAGAGCTAATAAAAAAGCATAACTAGAGTTGATGACTGAGCATAACTAGAGTTAAATAATGACAAAATTGCTTAGCTGGCAGAGCTACAATTTAGGGATTGACTAACTGATTGTTTTATTATCAACAATCAGTTAAGCTAAAGCAAGGAAGGATATTTAAAGCACATTTTATTCATAATTATCAAGGAGAGATTTAAAAAATAAAACTAAAGGAGAGATTTACGGGATAAAGCAATGCATGGCGAGTTTTATGGATCAAGGAGAGATCTATGACAAAAATAAGGAGATTGAGCGTCTAATAATGTCTATATAAAGAATCAAGGAATTCATTAGCAAAGAGAGGAATGCTGAATATATTTTGTGTGAAGATAGAACTCTTCATGCAGATCTGATCATACAGGTTGAAGAACAAAGCCAAGGAATTTTGCAGACATCGAGCAATAGAGGACAAAGCATTCACTGAGCATAATAAAGAAAGAAAGCAAAGGAGATGAAGTATATATTGATTAGATAGGTGTTATTGGACTAACCATAGATCTTAATATTTGCAAATCAAAGTTGTATTTTGAACAGATCATTTATTGTATCAGTTTAACCATTGATTCATAAAATCTCTTAACCAAGTGGGATTTAACAGTCCTTATTGTATTGAGATACTCAAGAGTATCAAAAGGTTTTCTTTTTGACAACATAATGAGTGTTAGGTTAAAAGAAAAACTGTTGGTTTTAAATCCTCTAACAATGTCCCTCTTAACAGTGTGTATTTTAACCTTTAACAGGGTTGGCTCTTCATCGAGTTCACTTCAGAAGAGTGAAAATATTTTGGGTTACCGGTCCCAAGTGGTTTTTCCCATATTGGGTTTCCACATTAAAATTTGTGTCAAATTTGTATATGTTTCATTGCATTGATATGTTGTTTTTATACATTATTGAAACTAGATTGGTCAGTTAACACTAAGTTTATTTACTGCTACTCGGTAAAGTCTAGAAAAGATAAACAATATATCTTACCAAGCAGTTCATATTTGTTAAGATTATTTACAACATACATCTTGTTGAAATTGGGAGTGTAAGATAACTGAAGGTAGTATATTTGAGAGATAAGTTTTTAGTTGGATCTTTTGGAATAATTATTAAAGCCACTGATTCACCCCCCTCTCAGTTATTCTAACAGAGTTGAAGGGATCACTTTCATAATATGCAACCAAGGTATCCCCGCAAGAAGATTATAACTAAGGGTTGTTGGTTCCTAAAAATGGATGAATAGTTGGTCTTAATACCTCAACTCAAGGATATGGTACCCTAATTGGTAGCTATTGAATTATATTATCAAGACTCATTTACTTGTTAAACTAGGGATGCATACTTAAAATGGTACAACATATCATGTGCACTAAGAAGATTTGAAGTCATGCTAAATAGAATTTAACCAAATAGATTCTGAACTAAATGCTTGCAAGGAAAGGGCATAAATTACAGTTTCTATAACTGCCTATAAAAAAACTTAGCCTAAACTCGTGTTAAAATAGGAATTCTTCAAATAGTCAAACTAACTCTACTTCTCTATAGTGGCTGCAAGAACAGTTGCAGAGATTAGTTTTCATGGTCGCAAGAGCATTTTACTACTAAATTAAGAGAAATAAAACTTGAACATTTGAACTAAATTAAGCTACAGAAAGCAAGTAAAAGTTTCCTCACCAAGTGGGCCCCCTTGGATAAGTACTCCAAATTAACAACTACAACTTAAAAAGGTAAACATCCAAAATATTATCATTCCACCATATTGATAACACATAAATGATGAAAATATTACTTAGTAAATAAAATAAGCACAAGAGTTTATTAAATTGCTCAACCAACCTCCTCGAAGGAAAATGGTGGGAGGCTGTATAGAAAACAAAGACTAGAATGAACTAGCTAACTTCACACCTGAATCCCTCATATCTAGAGAGAGTGCCTTTATTCAAAACTAGAAACTAGGGTTATCTCAAAGTGGAACAGAGTGGACTCCGTCGAACCATAATTTAAATCAATTCTTCTCCTTAATCTACTCTATGTTCATGCATGCAAAATAGTTAAGAAGGTAAATATTTTCCCAACTAATTTGAATGAATATTCTATAAGAAAGACAACTATATTATTTTTATGACCTTGCTAACCACTTCCTTTCTTATCAAGCTTTGACTGCTTCAAATGACCTGGTGAAACTTGATGTTCTTTGAATTATTCAATAGTTGGACCTATAAGATTAATACCATGTATATTCGTGTTCATGCATTAATATATCAAACATAATATTAATCACAATATTTCATGATAATATATCTATATTGAACTTATAAGGATGATATTTTTATTACAAAGGATATTATGGACATTATCATAACAAGATTGGTTATCATCAAGTCACAAAAAAATTCTTAGCAAAACAATACAAAACCTCATAGTCTCAAAGGCTTATAACAGTAAAATAGAGTCTAACCAACATAAAAGTATTGAATAAAACAAGCATAAATGGGGCTAATCATTCCCCCAACTTAATTGCTTGACGATCATCCAGCAAGCACATTCTGATTCTTCACCCATGTTGTCAATCTAAAATCACTAACAATAACGTGCCCTACAATTTTAACAATTGGATTCCAAAAGAATACTTGATCCTTCTTCGTATTTTCCCATCAAAATTCTCTTTATTAACAGCATAGAAGGTAGTTCCTTCCCAGTATGACACTAGTCACCAAAGAAGAGGCGGTTGAAATATCAACGGGATCCATCTCTCTTGTTGGCTTTTACAAAGTTGCATGTAGGTGGCTACTCCGTAGACTGTTGCATAGAAATTTTGAAATGAGTGAGGCTCCACTTTCTTAAGGTTGTCTGTTAATGTATTGTATCTACAAGACAAATGCCAGAAGTCTTTTTTATTTGAGATCCCATATCTTCAAGTTTTGTGTGAACCTATTCTCTTAATGTCATTACCTTGACCAACTAATTGAGATTATAAATCAATTTGTTCCATTTATAGAAGATCCTATCATGATCATCAAATTCATTCCTTAGAGGTAATGGAACAATTTGTTCCATGTCTTCATATTATTTACACTGGTCCCCTCTAGTGTTCTCATTGTGTACATAGAACTTGAAATCCCTCAACTGAATATCCCCAATAAAAAGCAATTAATTCTATCTGGTTTCAAATTGAACAACATAATTGTGTAGATAAAGTTTAGATAGAAAATTATTGTGTTGTAGTATATTAGTTTGGTAAGCAATCATAAAATTATTATCACTAAGATATGCACATGCTATGTCAAGTTCGTAAACTCAACAATCTTGTGAATCATGGAAAGATCTTCAAGCCTGTGGGTATGCCTATTGGTAAAGATCAATCTCCGAAGAAGGTCAAATTCCTTTTATGACCACCTAAAACTAACTCTTGCTAGGAAAAGGGATAAGAAAGATACTTGTATTGAAAACAAAATTGTAATTTGAAAGGTGATCCAACAAAATATTTTCAATCTTCAAAAACTTTCACAATATTTGCATTAACAATAAATTATGAATAAAATTTTAAAACTAAATTTTAAGAAGGCTCAAATTCTGATTAATTATTAAAAGGGAAAGAATTTATCCACAAGTTAAATTACTAAAATCATAAAACAAAACTCATAAACTTGTCAACACAATTTTGAGAAGGAAAAGTCTTCTCTATATTCAAAAATCAAGGCACATAACGTTGCTACAAAATATAAAAATAATGAGCCCAATATAATATGCTTAAATCTGTAGGATGCAATAATCAAGCAGAAATAAAGAACTTGTTACAAGTGTGGTTGTCATTGCACCAAAAGATCGACCTGTCAATACTCGATACAACCACTAGAATTATAAAATCCATTGGAGGCAGTTAGTCCCTTGTCACCAATCCCAAGGGGAGCATTTACCATTTTTCCAATAATCTCCCCCTCAACGTTACCCGAGGAGATTTGAACCTGTGACCAAGCTCTGATACCACTTGTTACAAGTGTGATTTCAATTGAACCAAAAGATTGACCTATCAATTCCTGATACAACCACTAGACTATAAAATCCGTAAGAGGTGGTTAGTCCCACGAATCCCAAGGGGAGTGCTGATCATTTTTCCAATAGAACTCCCCAAGAATCATACAATTATCAACCTTAGAGAAAGGTGAAAATCCAAATGAGGTGGAATTGAAAAATAGAGCTCCACTCAAACTTAGCATAAACTAAACTGATGGAATCACTTTGAAATCTCCTCAAAACTATAAAATCTCCTTTGGTTGAATGCATAACAAAACCATGCAAATAAAGGGGCCTAACTGATAGAAACAAGTAGTTAATTGCATTAAATATTTATAATGCATGAGGTATATATTTTTACATGAAAAACAATATTTGCATTATACGAAGATAAAGGCACCAATAAAACCTAATATTATGGTGCATTAGTTGGAGGCATATAAGTGAAATACAAAGGCATAAAATAAGTCCCTTAATTAGTCAAGCTTAGGGTAAAAACTCTAATCTGAAACCCGTGGCCCTCAATTTCACTTTCATTTTTCACTTCTTTGATTCACTTCTTTGTGTGTGTCGCCACTACGAGGAAATAGGATTTGAGATGGAGTTTTCAAGGGCTTCCACATATATTTTCTTGCATAGACCCACTAGTTGAACATGTATGTTCCAACTTCTATGGATAGAAATTTCTTTAGGCTCTTCTCTTGATGGAAAGCATTGATGAAATATGTTGGCTAGTTCTTCGTGTATATAAGGAAACCCTAAGCTTCCTTGGTCCTATGGTTGCAAATGAAAATTTATGACCACGTCCTATTGTTTTAACTCCTACTTATCATGTGTAAAATTGTATATAAAATGACATTCAAACCCTTCTATTTCGATGTTCATACTTGGTTAATGAATGGTTATTCATATACAAGTTGTGGATGTATTTCATTTCAAGGGTTTGAGTTATTGAAGATAAATCTTTGTGTTCATTATGTGGTTGAGGGTTTTGAAATTTCTCCTTCATATAAAAAATCTATGCTTGTTTTCTTTATCCCATTTATGAGACCTTATTGTTGAAATAAAACCCTTAAGGGTTTCACCACACAAAAGGCATGACTTGGTTTATTCTTGGTCGCTGAATGATGTGACATCAAGATAATATTGGTCTCCTTTTATCATTATCATGATTTGTGTTCCTTCTTATGTGCTTGACATTATTTCATCAAAATGCATCCTCCTTCACTGATTATTGTTTGTGGTTGCTCATTGTAACCAATACCTTATTGATAATGTTATTGTGCTCAGAAGATGACTTCAAATAACATTGTTTCCTTTTGTATGTCCTTTATACCCGTGTGCATGTATTTATTTCTCCATGTACATTTCTTTATTAATGCTTCTTTAATTATTTTCCATAACAACAAGAAATCACAGTTTAGTTATCATTTTTACACATTCACTACAACTCCTCACTGAGGTTTTATAGTATATTCATTTTCCCCTATCTTGACATTTTCTCACTGTCATTGTGGCAACAAAGTTTTATCATTTTGGCACTATTTTTTAAATAAATCATAAGAGTAATGAGAGCACAGAGATAAGAATGGTGAATGTATCTTTTGTTCTATATGTATATCATTATTTTCACCTTATTGATATTTGTTTTTTTATATACTGTCATTGCTATTAGCATTATCAATGTTCTATTGGTTCGATGATTTATTTGATTAATGTTCCTTGACATTACTGAACACCATTTTGCATTAAATAACCTTTCTTGTGAATTGAATTATGTTAGCTTTCATACATCTGCTATTATGTTGTCCTTGTTATGGAAATATGACTGCCCCCTCTCTTCATGATTATGTTCTCTATGATATAGTCTTTGAAAGTTGACCGTTGTTTAGAGCATGTGTTTGTTGTTCCAAGATAGGAGGTTGTCCTTCTAATAACAAATCATATTTGTATATTTTTTTCATTTGTAACAACACTATTTCCTTAACACACTCCTAAGGTTACAATGACACATGCTTTTGCTTAAACTTGCACCTATGTCGCACTGATTTTTCTTGATATTAGATTACATAACCATTGTTACTTGGGCTTTAATGTTAATGTTTTGTACTCTTCCTTTATGTTCTATTTCTCTTTATGTATACCTTGTAAACATGATGTTATACATGGGTTGTATTGTATAATCCCTACCATGGTGTGTCTCTATTATTATTTTATGCATCATGTGATTTAATTATTTCAGTTTGATGGAAGATTGGAGTAATACCCTTTATCCATCTAAGCGGTTGTATTATGGTTATATCCAGGTAGTTTTGATATGATCTTGGCACTATTTTGACAGTATCATGTAGATGTAAGATTGTTATTACATATATATCGTTAAACAACATGATAGGCTCAACGCTTGTGGGAGCACACTTCATCCCATATGTTGTTAAATGATGAATATGTACATGTTACTACACCTGAAATAACTCATTAGATAAAAATGTGAATTTTGATTTACTCTTTGGCTTTTCCTTACTAATTTGTAATTGTTTATATACTATTAAAATTTTATTACCAAGATCCACTGTGGCAAAAACCTGTCATAAAAGCAAAGAATGGAGACACAATAAAGAATGATCTAAAAGATGAAATATTCATTCGGAGAGGGGATGATAAAATATAGTGAGATCAAACCTTATAAAGGTGATCAAAACCCTAAAAGGGAGAAACCTAGGTTGCACGATAATAATTAATAAAATAATTAATTATTACATTCCTAAAGTTTAGCCTAAGTAAACTAGACTTAATAAGTGACTTAATAATTAAATCAAAATGATTTAATTAATAAGTGAAATATGTTATTACTCTAACACCCCCACTTAAGATAAACTTAGGGAGAAGATAAAACCTAGAAACAACTACTAAAAGATGGAAATGGGTCCCGACAACATGACCTGATCAAGTACTTAAGAACAATTTTTTTTTTGTAAAGAGGAGAAAATGAGAAAACCCAGTGGGAAAAACCCCTCTCCGATAAGAGATGAAGACTAGTGAAGGACCAAAAAAACCTCCAAACTAGATATTGTCCCAGAAGATAGGAACAAAGGATGAACATGAAGAATACCACTGAGGCATGAAGCTACAAACACTGTTGAAGAATAACTGCTGGAACCTCCACTATAATAAAACATGATCAGGTAGAGAAAGTTATAATTTGCATGAGTGCCCTCAAATGACACTACTCAAATGAAGATGGAAAATAAAGGCAAACATCAGAACTCAAAGATACAGACATAAAAAACACCAAAGTCTGAAGAGCTGATCAAAAGATGGAAAGATGCCTCAAAAATAGGAATGAAAGAGTGTCCATATGGTAAATGATCCATCTCATCGAAATGCAAAGGTACCCAGCCACTGCATCTACCTAGTACATAGGAACAAATACTAAATACATATCTCACTCCATTAAACCAAGGAAGCATTAGAACCAATAGGGGATACCCCCCATAATGCTGAGCAGGGAGAGACATGAAAGGTACAATGAAAGAGATTGCCAAAGACAATTGCATGATGAAGAACCAGGAACATAGAAAGTACTAAAGAAAGTACAAACACATATAAAGGATGGTGTCATGGACGGATTGCTCTCTTGACACACATCATGAGGCTAATTTCATGGAAGGAATAATCACTTGACAAAGGTAGATCAAACCCCCCATGACACTTTATAATGTAGTGCGAGTACAAATAGGCACAAAATGTGCAAGATCCCAAGTATGCAACAGATGAAACTTTATCTTAGTGCGTTTGCAAAAAAAAGAAATGCTACAAAAATAGATGTCTATAATGCTCAGGAATCAAAAAGCTATAATAACATAAATAACAACTAAAAAGGAGTCATCTCATGCAAGGAAAATGATCCTAGGACCTAAAACATCTAAGATATTCACCAGATTGCAAAAAAGCAAAAAAACTAAATAAAATATACCTAGAGCGGATTCTGGAAATGAGACCCATACCACAATTAGGAGCACAACAACAACTTTCCAACGATATGTGAAAGTCAGAAAACAAAGCCCAGATGAGCAAGATATGGCTCCCGGGGTGCAAAAAGGAAATATGACTTTGACTGGCAAAAAACATGTGCAAAATAGTAAAATCATAAAACCAAACTTGTAAAATCAGATCGAGCTCAGAACCATCTTTTCGACAATATCTTGTTTACCCAAAAAAATGCTTTTGTTTGCTCAATTTACAAGCAAAAAACCAAAGACTTCTTGAAACAAGAAGAGTCCCAAGAAATCTCTACTAAATCTAGTGGAGCTCCACTAAATCTGGTGATGTCACTAAATATGGAAAAACTACCAAAATGTGAGCCAAAGTTGGTGGAGCTGGCTGATGGAGCGATGACGTGGTGACCATGCATGCTGACTAAGTGGAGGTACCAAGAAATGTATTTTTTTAGAGAAAAAAATATTAAAAATATTTTTTATGTAAAATAATATTAAAAAAATCAAGGCATAGGCAGTGACCGACGTGGCCAGACTGTCTGGAGGTCCAGACCTTGGGGATTGCACACACTGTGCATGACCTTGGGGCCTATGCAACATGGTTGATCATGCTGGGCCTGCGCATGACCTTGGTCACCATGAGAGGGGGAGGCCCCACCACCTACCTACGGACAGGTGGGTGGGGGTACAAATCCCCATTAAAAAAATAATTTATTTATTTGATTAAAAAACAACTTTTTAAAACAAAAAATCATTGTCCAAAAATTTTTTTTAAAAAAATTTGTTTTTCATGCATAGTAATTTTTTTAATCGTCTCGATATGTGTGCCCAGAAAAGGGTTGTACAGACAATTTTTTTGCCTCAGATTTGAACTATGTCCAAATTGGGCGCGCCTTATGTGAAAATAGGGGTTTTTGGGCCTTCTAGATGCAACCGTGAGGTCAGTTTATGCCCAAAGAGCTCTAAAAAATAACTCCCCCCAAGATCCACATAGGAAACCTCTAAAACCTTGAAACCCTCAGAGCTCCAAAAATTCTTCAAAAACTTGAGAACGGGCTGCAACAACAAAGCTCTGATACCATATTAGAATTCACAAAATTCTATCACCAAGATCCACTGTAGCAAAAACCTGTTGCACAAGTAAAGAATGGAGACCTAACAAAGAATGATCTGAAAGATGAAATATTCATTCAGAGAGGGACTTATAAAATACAATGAGATCAAACCTTATAAAGGTGATCAAAGTTTAGCTTAAGTAAACTAGAGATAATAAGTGACTTAATAATTAAATCAAAATGATTTAATTAACGAGTGACTTAATAATTAAATCCAAATGATTTAATTAATAAGTGAAATATATTATTATTACTCCAACACCCCCTTAAGATAAACTTAGGGAGAACCATATTAGAATTCATAGAATTCTATCACCAAGATCCACTGTAGTAAAACCTGTCACAAAAGCAAAGAATGGAGACACAACAAAGAATGATCTGAAAGATGAAATATTGATTCAGAGAGGGAATCATAAAATACAATGAGTTCAAACCTTATAAAGGTGATTAAAACCCTAAAAGGGAGAAACCTAGGTTGCATGATAATAATTAATAAAAGAATTACTTATTACATGCCTAAAGTTTAGATTAAGTAAACTAGAGATAATAAGTGTCTTAATAATTAAATAAAAATGATTTAATTAAAAGTGAAATATCTTATTACTCTAACATATACATTATGGGAGTAAGTTATGTATATAATATTGATTGCATCAATAAGGACATGTGACCTCGAGCTCTAACAAACCCACTTTTCTCTTCCTACAGGTTCCTTTGGATGCTTGAGGCAAATGAAGATTGAATATGAAGCTGAAAACACTACTTAATGTGGGATTTGCCATTCCATGCAATGCCTGGTCCCATCTCTTTATTCATGTTTCTTTCTGTTATGCATATTTTATTTTTTCACTGTATCTATTTAGTTACCTCCCATGACTTGTGTGAGAAATGTACCTTACTGTCTATGAATAAAGAATAACTTTTGATGCAAACATTGTATAATTTTTTATTTTGAAATATTTGCATATCATGATGTATTGTTTCTTTAATATTAACATTTTTTTCTTTTAGTAATAACACTAAACCTAAAAACAAATATGTACCTTAGCTCTTAGTGTAGTTGTCACCCCAGTTCTACCTATTTGAGATGGAAGAGAAAAATAGGTAACATTTCTAGCGACATCTTAGTGGTGTTTGCCTACTAAAAAATCAGACCAAATGCCTTTTTCAAATACATTGGGCATAGAGACATTCTGCCTTTGACCAAACTTAGAAAATAAAAACCTTCTCACTGCTGAAAATAAACTAAATTGAAACTAAAACTGAAACAAACCAAACACTGCTGAAACTAAAAGCTACTAACCATTGTAACTTGATATAATCACATTAAGGAAGCCCATATTGTTTGTAATAATGAAATCATGTGAAAAACATTTACTCCTTATTATAAATGATGTATCTTTTCATAATTGGACTATGTCAGATGACGGGAAAACTCTACTCAAACTAAAAATTGTTAACTGAAACAAGCAATTCTTGTATTTCATAGCAAGTATATGATCATAGCAACTATATGAAGGAAAAATTTATGCTGTGAGACAATAAATGGGGTATTCCTTCGCTATATGATGGACATTTATTTCATACATTATGATGTATTGCACCAATATTTTCTCTTATTACTCTACCACACTGAAAACTGAAACAACTAACTGAAAACTTATTAACTATTTGTGCTCAATTGCACTTGGAGAAAGAAAAAATGAAATTGGAAATGGAAACACAACTACCCCACCCTATCCTAATCAATCAATTATTAGAGTCTTAGATGCATTCATTTACTGAATGATTGAATAACTTACTTTTCTGATAAATAAAGGAAGAATCACATGCATATGAACAACTGAAAAGAGATGAAGAATAACTAGAAATGCAAGCAGTTGTTCAAGCATGTCTTGAATTTTATACAAAGAATCACATACCCCTTGAGTTTTACCAAAGAAAATGCTTGGTTGGATTGCATATGCAAATTGGATATAATGTTCTATCATTGGAAACTCATATTTAGCCTCCATGCTAGAAAGATACCTTATTGGGAAACCTCTTGAGATAATAAATGTTATACCTTCTCTGTTGATTTGCATTTTTCCAATTGTCTTTTCAACCACCATCTCTTCTTGCTCACAATACTGCTCAGTCTAAACTATATTTGTGTCTATACGTGAATCTTGAACCTTTTCCACAACATTGTCTATGTTATTATGCTCATGGATCAAAATTATGTCAAAATCATTTTCGTGTTCTTGTTGATCACAACTTAGCATGTTTGTTAGTTCACACAAATTTTCTTCATTATCACTAACAAATAAAGGAGTTAGAATAAATAAATTAGCTTGAACTTGAGAGTAAACAACCATTTCCTTGATGACAACTTCCTATACCTTTTTGGCTTCATTTAAAGATGAAAGATTGATACCTAATTCTGACACAAATACGTCAAGATCATCCCAAAAAGAGTCATCTTCAGTACCACTTTCATTTTGTTGTATCTGAGGAATTTATTTTACCTTGTTGTAGTTTTTGTGAATGATAAAAACATCAAGGTCCTAAACCTACTCTTGTTGTCTTGCAACTGTTATGGGTACGATATGATTTTCATTGCTTTCATCCTTCACAAAACATGGAAGCATGTTAGAATTATAATCTTTCCTTGGTGAAATATATATTATAAACCAAGGTAGTTTAGTTTAGTTTATCTATTATGTAAGTAGGAGATTCCTATAGAATCCCTACATGTACACTTGTCCTCTTTTTCCATGTGTGAG
>MU227033.1:1520059-1539410 GCA_018584345.1 Thuja plicata
CTTGTCTCCTCTTTGCTTTTTGGTGTATGCTCCTAGTTCTTGTGCTAATTCATGGTATTTTTCCTAACTCCTCACTCTTGGATTAAACAATTTCCTGCATTTCCATAGTTATTCTTTATCATTTTAAACAAAGCATATTAAATATATTAGAAGAAACCTAAAAATCATCAACCTTTTCATTGTCAAGAACATGTTGTTCATTATCTTTAACCTCTTCTACCTCCTATAGAAAATTAGATTTATCAATCTCAATATCTTCTATAGTCATAACAACATACGAAATATCTATTTATATTTCCTTTAAAATCTCCTCCTACTATTCTACAACTCGAGAAATCAGGGTATCTTTGGATTCTTTAGGTTGCACTAGATTTAGGAAAGGTTGCTCTTAAGGTATTGAATCTTGAATGGATTTTTTAAAAGGCTTTACCTGCTCAATATCATGCTCTTGTGATATAACATTCTCTCTAAAACTTGGCAACATAAACATTATGGAATTTTCTTCTACAAGTTCTTGAAATGAAGGAGAACCCATAATAGTTGGAATTTTAACAGGAGACTCACCTTGCAGGAAACCTGGTAATGTGGCCTTAGAAGTCTCATGTTCAGCAAAATTTAACTTCAACTCTACTTCCTTTGCAACAATTTGTCATTCAAGATTCTTTCCAAATTGCCTCTTTTGTATTTCATATTGTTGATCCTGGAGATCTTCTGGTATCAAATGTGATACAACCTCCTCCTTTTCTATAATTAAATAAAAAAGGAGAAACCTCATACTTATTGACATTCTCTTGTTGTGTTCTTTACTTCTCTAGTTTACTGTACTCTTGATTTTCCTGCAAGAATTTAGAATCTTTATCTTGAGAAGTGGGTACTTGAAATGACTACTCATGTGGAACTATGGATTGATTTTCTTCTATAAGATGATTTTAAATCCCATGAGATGATTTATCCTCCTCTAACTTTACAAATATGGTAAGTAGGACTCCTATCAACTCCTTTTCATCTATTAATTTCTCCTCATATTTATCCTTTTGAGCCTCTAAATCCTTTTCATAACACTCTCTTTGTTCTTTCAGCTCCCCTACAAGGTTTGATTCATATTGTATCTATTGGGATTGCAAGGTTTGCTTCATGTTGTTTATTTTATACAACCAACACATCTTTTAAAATGTCTGAATTTGTTTTTTGCAATATCCCCACATTTGGCTACCATTTCCTCCTTATGAAGTTGGGCTTGATGAGCCAACTCCTCCTGCTCGTGCAGATAAGATTGATAAGAGAATTCTTCAAGCTATGATTGGATTTCTTGATCTCTCTTAATATCATGCATCTACATATTGAAGTCCTACAATATATCCTTAATATCCATGATCTCATACTTTTGGGGATGATTAGAAGGTTGGGCAGGGATATGTAGCTGATAAGCATATTGTGCTTGTCGGTTCACTTATATTGCATGACTATTTGGATTAAAAAAAACATTTTAATTATGGTTATATGGCTATAAAAAAGGCTCATGGACATTGTCATCATAATATGGTGGTGAGTATACGTCTTGTCCATAAAAGAATAACATTTCTACTCATATAAAGAGCTGAAAATCAAAACAAAAGTTATTTTGAAACATACCAACACTTGATCTTTATGAAACCAATATATTTTTCTCCTTGAGTCACCAGGTGTGTGTAAATTTCTACCTTTAAAGGTTGTATTCACTGATTTCCACACCAAAAACCAACAATATGTGGAATTGATTGGACTAGAATAGTCCAACGTGTCCCATCAGGCATACTAAAATCTTTTGTTACTAAGATCTGTACCCGCTATGCCAAGTTTGTAAACTTGACAATCTTGCAAAACATGGAAATATCTTTAGGCTTGTAGGTATGCCTACTAGTGAAGATCAATCTTTGGAGAAGGCCACCTTCCTTTTATGACCACCTAAAACTAACTCTTGCCAAGAAAAGGGACAAGAAAGATACTTGAATTGAAAACACAACTATAATTTAAAAGGTGATCCACCAAAATATTTCCAATCTTCAGAAAGTTTCACAACTATTTGCATTCAAAATTAATTCTTAATAAAATTTTAACTCTCACATCCCACATATAATAACCCAATTTTAAGAAGGCCCAAATTCTCAACATTTATAAAATAGGAAAGAATTTCTCCACAAGTAAAATGATTGAAATCGTAAAATACAACTCATAAACGTGTTAACACAATTATGAGAAGGAAAACTTTGCTCTATATTCAAAACTCATGGAACATAAGGCTGCTAAAGAACATGAAAATAATGAGCCCAATATAATATACTTGAATTTGTAGCATGTAATAATCAAATAGAAAGAAAGAACTCCCCAAGCATCATAAAATTATCAACCTTGTAGAGGTAAAAATCCAAAGAGGTGGAACTGAAAATAGAACTCCACTCGAACTCAACATAAACAAAACTGATGACATCACTTTTAAATATCCTCCAAGCTCTAAAATCTCCTTTGGTCGAATTTATAAGAAAACTATGCAAATAAAGGGGCCTAACTGATAGAAACAAGCAGTTAACTACTTTAAAGCTCCCTTGACTAATAAGTAATGCATGAGGCCCTTGAATTGATGTCAAACTGCCCTTGAAGTTAACAAAACCCCCCTCAAACTCCTCCATGATGCATGCAAAAAGAATACAATCTCCTCAAATATTAAGTTATATTTTGAGCCCAAAAATATGTCTTATTTTATTTGCATTAACAATAGTATTAATTCAGATGATTTATAAAAACATCACCTTTAATTTACATTATACATTTAATCTTATGCAAGTAAAACATAACCTCTAAATTAAAATAAAATGTAAATAATAAAATCATTTAATAAAATGTTAAAATAATCCTCACTTTAGTAAATGGTTTTATTTTTCACATTTTACATAAATATTTATAATGCATGACGTATATATTTTTCATTGAAAAATAATATTTGCAATATGCGAAGATAAAGGCACCAACAAAGACTAATATCATGGTGAATTAGTTGGAGGCATGAAAGTGAAATACAAAGGCATAAAATAAGTCCCTTAGTCAGCCAAGTTTAGGCTGGGGTCCCATGGAGGGGGGCTTCCTTAAAAATAGAGCTGCTGCCGCTGAGATTTTTTAGGAATGTTTGAAGGTGAGTGGTCCCATGAATTTTATGAAATATTTCATCTTAAAAATTTCCGCTGCTAAATTTAAGGAAGTTTGAGAGAATTTAAATTTAAAATATATAAAATAAAAAGAAAATTTTTTATTTTCCTTCTAAATTTTAATTTTTTGGTGGGAAACTAATGAGTAGATTGTTTCCATGTGGCATAAATTTTTCCTAAGCTGGTGGGGCTATTTCCAACCCCACCCCATTTTCACTCGCTCAAATTTAGAGGCCTAAAAAGTAGGAGCTCCTATTTTGGAGGAAAAGATTCCAACTAAACCTTTAGCCGCCCAAAAAAATTCTCATGGGACCTTTCTTTCCTACAAAATAGAGCCCAAGCCCCCCTCATGGGACCCTTGCCTTAGGGTAAAAACCCTAATTTGAAACCCACAACCCTTAATTTCACTTTCATTTTTCACTTCTTTGATTCTCTTCTTTTTTTGTGCCACCACTACGAGGAAATGAGATTTGAGATGGAGTTTTCAAGGGCTTCCACCCAGATTTTCTTGCACAAATCCACTAGTTGAACATGTATGTTCCAACTTCAATAGATAAAAGCTTCTTTAGGCTATGCTCTTGATGGAAAATATTGATGAAATATGTTGGCTAGTTCTTCAAGTATATAAGGAAACCCTAAGCTTCCTTGGTCCCTTGGTTGCAAAAGGAAATTCATGGCCATGACCTATTCTTTGAACCACTGCTTCTCATGTGTAAATATGTATATAAAATGACATTCATACCATTTTACTTCAATGGTCATACTTGGTTAATGAATGATTATTCATATACAAATCGTGGATGTATTTTATTTCAAGGGTTTTAGTTATTGAAGATGAATCTCTGTGTTCATTATGTGGATGAGGGTTTTGAAATTTCTCCTTCATATAAAAAATATGGAAATATTTTCTTTATTCTATTTATGAGATCATGTTGTTGAAACAAAACACTTAAGGGTTTCACCACATAAAAGGCATGACTTGGTCTATTCTTGGTCATTGAATGATGTGATATCAGGCTACTAGTCTCCTTTGGTTGTTATCATGATTTGTGTTCCTTCTTATGTGTTGGGCATTCTTTCATCAAAATGCATCCTCCTTTACTAATTATTGTTTGTGGTTTCTCATTGTAACCAATATCTTATTGATAATGTTATTATGCTTAGAATATGACTTCAAATAGCACTGCTTCCTTTTGTATGTCCTTATAACTGTGTGCACATATTTGTTGCTTCATGTACATTACTTTATCAATGCTTATTTCATTCTTTTCCATGACAAAAAGAAATAATTGTTTAGTTGTCATTTTTATACATCCACTACAACTTGTCACTGAGGTTAAAAAGCATATTAATTTGTTCTTGTCTTGACATTTTCTCATTGTCACTGTGGCAGAACAACTTTAGCATTTTGACACCATTCCTAAAATAATTCATAAGAATAAAAAACACACAGAGATACAAATGGTGAATGTATCATTTGTTCTATATGTATATCATTATTTTTACCTTATGTCATTCTATAGGTTTTCATTTATATTAGCATTATCAATGTTCTACTGGTTTGATGATTTACTTGATTAATGTTCATTGACATCGTTGAACACCATTTTGCATTGAATAACCTTACTTGTAAATTGAATGATATTCACATTGATGCATCTACTGTTAGGATGTCCTCCTTATATAAATATGACTACCCTCCCTCTTTATGATTTTTTTCTCTACGATATGGTCTATGATATTTGATCCTTGTTTAGGGAATGTGTCTTCTTTTCCAAGATAAGAGGTTGTCCTTCTAATATCAAATCATATTTGTATATTTTGTTCATATGTAACAATAGTATTCCCTTAAGACACTCCTAAGGTTACAATGACACATGCTTTTGCATGAAATTGCACCTATGTTGCACTGATTTTTATTGATATTAGATTACATAACCATTGTTACTTGTGATTTAGTGTCAATGTTTTGTACTCTTCCTTTATATTTTTATGCTCTTTATGTTCACCTTGTAAACATGATGTTATGCATGGGTTGTATTCTAGTATAGCTACCATGGTGTGTCTATGTTGTTTTTCTATGCACCCTGTGATTTAATTATTTTAGTTTTATGGTAGATTGGAGTAATACCCTTTATCCCTTTGAATGACTATATTTTTTTTATTGTCAAATAGTTTTGATCTGATCTTGGAAATATTTTGACAGGATCTTGTAGATGTAAGATTGTTATTACATATCTATCATTTAACAACATGATGGACTCAACCGTCGTGGGAGCCCACTCCATACCATATATTGTTAAATGATGAATATGTCCATGTTCCTACACATGAAAGAAATCAATTATATAAAAACATGAATTCTTATAAATACTCTTTAGGTTTTCCTTTCTAATTTTTAGTTGTTCCTATGCATTATGGGAGTAAGATATGTATATAATATTGATTGGATAAATAAGTACATGTGATCCCAATCTCTAACAAACCCCCTTTTATCTCCCTACAAGTTCCTCTGGATACATGAGGAAACTAAAGCTTGAATATAAAGCTGAAAACACTACTCAATGTGAGATTTTTCATCCTAGGCAATGACAGGTCCCATCACTTTATTCACACTTTTTTCTTTTATACATGTTTTAATTTTATAGTGTATCTATTCAGTTACCTCCCATGGCTTGTGTGAGAAATGTACCTTACTATTTATGAATAAAAACCAACTTTTGATGAGAATATTGTATAACTTTATGATTATAAATATTTACAAATCATGATGTATTGTTTCTGTAATCAATATTTTTCTTTCAGTAATAACACTAATTCCTATAAATAAATGTGTACCTTATCTCATAGTGTATTCATTGTTCCTCCTCTACATTTTTGATATGGAAGAGAAAAATAGGAAACAAAAATCATCAGGTGTGACAAGGGACGAAGGAATACCTAAGAGTATTCTTGACAATGTGTAGGATAGATACAACTCTTTTAGTTGCAGTGCCTAGACTTAAGGAGGTGGTCTGCACTCCATAAGTTGAGGTACTAAATTACCTACAATTTCTACTTACCCCTTTAGTTTAATAATTTCTTCATCATTCCTTATAATTTCTTCTTGCAATTGTTCCTTCTCCTTCTTCCATTCTTGCTCTCTCTATCTTCCATAAGCTCCCTAACTTTATTGTAACACAAGCCCATGATTAAAATGATGTTGTAAATATATATATTTTTAACTAGTTGTGCATGTTGTTGTTTTTCCCTTTTTATTTCCTCAATGTTTTGTACTCATCCTACTACTCTTGCAAGGTTTTTCAAACCACTAGCAGTTTGATCTTCTTCCAAAATATTCTTATTAGCTTGATCTGATTTCCCCTTTTTAGCCTCATCCTCAATTCATTGATTAGGCGATAAATTATCAGAGTGAGTGGACACTTCTTCTGTGCCCTCAGTTTGAGTATCCTGTTGAGCATGATTACTCTGTGTCGATTCATCTGATGTAGAAGGGGTTTGAAACATTGCACAAGGCCTAATTTTGAGTTCAATTTAATTTTCTCCCTTGTCACTAGATATATTATTCTCTGATTTACTTGAAATGGGAATATGGTCAACCTTAATTTATTTCTTACCAAAAGATTTCTTAGGTTTCCCACGAAGCCAGTGACTTCTTCTTACTACTTTGATAGGAGAATTATTAGATTCTTCTTTAATCTTTGTTGTTTTCTTTTTGAGCTTCTTAACTTTATTTATGGCTTCAAGTTGTTTTATTTCTATAAAAAAAAATTAAAGAGTTTTAGGACTCTGTGATTCATAAACTTTTCTTTTCCCTTTCTTCCTAACACCTTTATTTTTCTTTTCATCTAATTTCCTCTTTGTTCTTGTTTCCATTTATGATACAGGGGTTTCCACTAGAGTAGGGTTAGGAGTATGAGTTTTTTCTTTAATTTCTCCAGCTAACGGGTTTCTTGTTTCAAAAGTGCTTTCACTATATGGTTGTGGTAATGACCTTAAAGATGAAGCACCTTCAATTAATTTAAAAGTACCCTTGTCTCTTGTAACCCTATGGGTTAATAGCTTCCCATTAGGACCCATAATAAAAAAATTAACCCTTTTTACCTTTAAGAAATCAACCCAATTCATCCCTGGTTTAGTTTCTGATAAAGGCTTTTCAACTAGAAACTAAATTAAATAGTGATGAGAAAGGGAATTCGCAGTACCTTTTCATACTTTAGCCACCATTAAATTTATAATGTTGTAAAGAAAATTTGGCACATTCATCAATATACCATGCCTAAGGTGACTCAAGTTTTGAAGTGGACTCTATGTAGCTGAGATAACCTCTCTTCACATGTCAGATACATGACAATGTGTTATGCCCTGCATACCTGTCCCTACATTTTGTAGGCAAAATGTTGGGTCCCCTTTTTTTTTTTTTTCACTTTTGCTTCTCCTTGGTTTCTTTTGTTTCCATTGTTCCCCTCTGGGCTTTGCTTCCAAAGGGTTGTTTCCTTTTTGCTTCTTGTCTTCTTTTGTCTTTGGGACCTGGTCCTGGAGTTTTTTTTTGTCTTTTTGAGTCGTCTGGATCCCAGACTCTGGGATTCTCTGCCATCATGTCTTCTTTTGCAAGAAGGTGTGGCTGCATGGATTCCCTAGGCCCAAAGTCCAGAGGTTTGCTTGTTCCAGAGGTTGCAGAGAGAAAGCAATGCATTTTTAACCTAAGGGTATAAATAGAAGTTACCAGTCACTTTCACATTTACCGCGATCAAACACTTAGAGTAATTAGAGAGACTCAAAGGTGATTAAGGCAATTTAAACAACGTTTTGCTCCCTATGCTTAGTGATTGATTAATAGTGATTTACAGTGCTTGTGCGTAATTACTCAAAGGTTAACTTGTTGCAAAGTGACTCTCGTGTTCATCCTTCTTTCATTCCCCATGTTTTTAGGTAGGCCTTCGGCTCTTCTCTCTGGTTACTGGTTTTCTGGTTTTCGCTTATTTCCTTTGTTCTGTTTTGTTTTTCATTTCTAGTTTTTGTCTTGTCTTCACCTCCCGTTGGTGGGTTGGCTTTGCCAAAGGGTTGTCCACCCTCTGTGTAGTTGTAGTTTAGTGTGAATACCTTTGTATATTGTGTATATTTTGTACGTTATGTAAACCTCTGTATATGTCTGTATATATGTTTGGTTTTTGGCCAATCTGCGAGTTGTGCTTGGGCCATTGCTTGTGCTTCAGCTCTATATGTATTTCTTGTATATCCTACCCTCTACCTAGGGGAAAGCTTGTCGCATTCCATGTGTCAAAATCCCCAAACTCAGAGCTCGTCCAAGAGAGGTGTCTTCCTGGTTCAAACTCGACACCTTGTTGGTTTTGGCCATGGCAATTTTCTCTCTCCTCTGTCAAGTCAGTCTTAATGGCGGGTTAAGTTTCCCACGTGAGCATTCAAGTCCATCCCAAGTGGCATTCATTTCCTCATGTTTTCAAACAATTTTCGACGTAAATGTCATTACTTCCATTATTACATGGCCACGTGATATCCCCACGTCAGCCTCATACGACTCATTTTCAGTCATCTCAGCAATGATTAGTTTTTCGGACTCTGGGTCCCAAGTCTTCATTTGGTCCTTATTTCCTTTTTATCACATGAGCTGGAATCCATGGAGGCTTGAGTATAGGTCAAATTCCTAAGTCATTCTTATTCTATGAATATCTTTTCGGGGTTTGATGTGAACTAACAATTCTTTCAGGAACAGATGTGATGCGAAGGTAAAAATCTCCAAAATCTGGAATAATACTTTGTTTTATATAAATACTGACGGTCATCTTGTTTTTCAGGTTGCTAGAATTAAACTCACCAATCATGTCGGAGGCATCTGCATCATCTCCACCTGGGAGCCCGGAACTCCCCACTACTGCTGGAACCAGGGGAGCTGTCAAAACAAAGGTCGAGAAGGCCTTAGAAAAACTCCCACTTTTAATGAAATATCTGAAGGGAGTGGAAATTATGGGATTGAAGGTTGATTCCAAGATTAAATTGATCACCAACACAAGTGTCGGTGCATGGGCCGAAATGCAGGCCCTAGTAAAAATAATGTTCATTCAACAGTCTGTCGGGGATCAATAATCCCTCAATGTCGTGGCCTCCAAGATTCTCAAAGCCGCCTGTTTCCCATGCTCTATGCAAGCTTTGGAGCTCATCCTCAATCTGGAAGAACACTATAATATTGTCATCCACGCAGTCATGCTAGCTTCTCCAGTCCCCACTGGATACCCAACCCCGATGGTGTGTCTGGACACTGCAACTTTTTCTGTGGGGTTGGGGATCCCCCAATTTGATGATGCGGCCATTCTCACCTGGGCTTTGGCCTTGGAAGAATTTCAGAAGCTAGACCTCATGGCCTGATATTACCTCAACAACAACTATCTCAAAGTGCCAAAGAAAGATTTTAGAAAGATGAAATTAGAGAGCCCTCAGACCGAATTCAAAGAAAGCATACAAATGGGATCATCGCACTATGCAGGGTCTTTGGAGAACCCCATGCACAATAATTCTCAGCATGGATGTACTATTTCTTGTTAGGCATCACCTCTGGTAGGAAAAATTTTGATTGGGCCACCATCATTGCTAACCAAGTGGACTCCCAACTCCAAAAGGTCCTCCAGACCTCCAAATTCTACATGACGTCCTATGTTTTATGGGCACTAGCACAACAACACCCCGTGACCCGGGGATTACTTATAGCAGGTGTGCTCAAAATTGGCATAGGCCAGAATGCTCCATGGGATTATTTCCCACATATCCAATGGGAGGCTAGTTTCCTCAGCTTTTGCCGAGTGAATAATGCCTTCATTTACTACAACCTCCTCACACCTACTCGGGATGCCAGATACCGACTCTCTATGGAAGCAATGGATTTGGTCAGCACTTATGGCCGCTATTACATTCAATACCAAGAACATACATACATTTGGGTGACTAGCTTCTCCAGGAAACCCTACTTATTGCCCAAACTCTATGGGGATAAGATATTTCTTTTGGAGTACTGCCGATAGATTTTGGAGCTACACGCCCTCTTCACAGTGAAAAAGGTTACCAATGTCCCATTCCCAATCATTTGTGGGAACTATACCTATAGCCTTATAGTGGAAAAGGAGGCAGACGGAGAACTTAAGAGTCTTGGGCTGGCAGAATTTTATCTAGAGTGGAAAAATTTTGATCCGCTAGGCAAAGTAGCAATGACACTTCCCCGAGCAGCTCCCCCACACGATTTTCACTTGGAGGATTTTTGGGAATATTGTCAAGATGAATTTGAATTCTGGAGCAGGCATTTTGTCTGAATGACGCGGGGGATGATGAAGCGGTTGGAGCTTCAAAAGTTCCCCAAGGAATTTTCAGATACTGGGTCTATTAAGGACCCGCAATATAAAGAAAAAGGAGTAGACAAGATGACCCTCCCTTTGGTAGATTGGGATGTGTAGGAGGGCCCGAAAATAGAGGACCTCACCTACAACATAATTGAACATAGTCATGTGTATTTTGAGAAGGTGTGTCCAAAAATTATGCGTGAGGTTGGCCCATTTGTGCGGGGTTCAACTTCTAGAGCCGAAACCTCCTTGCAGGGCGAGGATAGGGGAAAAAGAAAGATGGGGGCCCCTCCCCAAGTTTCATCCATAGTTCCCATAGCAGAACAAATGCATCAAACTCTGGTGGTGTCCCAACATATGAAAGAAAAGTTAATCACCCGATTGGCAACCCCAGCTATTATGGCTAGACCTTTCCGCCCTCCCAATTCCCCTTCACTTGCATAATTAATGGTCTAAGTAGCTGGGACCGGGGTGAAGGAAGAGCGGGCATCTATGTTGGATGTAGGGGAAGAAGAAGAGGACAACTGATCCTCAGCCAAAGGTGGAGCCAAAGCTTGGGATGCCCGGCATCCCTGAAATATAGATTATTTCCTTAGACTCCTCAGAGCCAGACAATCAGCCCGAACATCCCCCGGAGACCTCCCCTCTGCACAATGAATTTGATGACATATTCAGGGAGGATGAACTTGTAAATTTATAAGGGGATATCGGGAAGGCAGTGGAAGAGATAGTTGCTCAGGAGACACCGGAGAAAGAAGCTGCCACAGAGCAGGGAACCCGAGAAGAAAGAGAGAAGGAACAAGAATAGATAAAAGTCTCCAATGTCTCAGAGATACAGGTTCTGAAGACCAAGACCACGGAGGAAGGGTAGGTACAAAATGAGCGGCCAACATCCACCAACGGAACTGGACCTATAGGAGCATCCTTAACCTCAACCACCACACTCCAGATGCCGCCTCCTCTTACCCCAAAAAAGATAACATTTGGTGAGGTGATCACAACTGTCAAAATGTTGAATCTTGGCTTGATACCTCCACCACCTCTAGAAAATACACCAATGGAGGAAAATATTCCAGCAAAGGAAGCCGACGAAGAACAACAACAACAACAACAAGGTGAGGGGCTGAACCCTGGAGATACAAATGTTGAATCTGACACTGCTAAGGATGCAGACACCAAGGTAGAAGATACTAATGTCACTAATGTGGATAATGCAGGTGTTTCGGACAATACAGTAAAGGAATCTGAGAGATTTGAGGCACCGAGAATGAACAAAAAAACCCCAGAGGGGATTTACAAGATTAAACATTGGCAGCAAGGCCACCTAGCACAGTGGTTGGTGGATTCTAGAAAGAGGAATCCCCCCACAGAAACAAAGGCCCATCTCTCCTTGGTTGAGATGATGGCACAAGTACAGGGCACCCCAAAACAAAAGAGGGCTTGGACCCTCCATTCCACTTGGACCGGTCTGGGCGGAGAAACAGTTGCGGTAGTCGCAACACCTCCCCAAGAGTTAGATGCAGTGATAGCCAAAGCCGAAGACTATACAATAATAGAAGTTCCTTTGGGGAGGAGAGATAAACAAGGATAATTGGACCTCTTGAAATAGGCCACCAGGGTAGTGGAGGCCCGATATGACAAATAGTCCTAGAAGATAAAAGAGGAAAGGGAGAAAAATGCAAATCTGCTCGGGCTTCTGGTAGAACTTTCCCAACCCATCAATACCATTCCTTTGAAAGCTTCCACATCTGGAGCACCACTCTCATAGGGTGATATAGATGCGCTAAGGAGCATGAAAAAGAAAATGCAGGCAGCTGATGACTGGGTGGCTGAACAAGTAGGGAACATCTAACGTTTCTTAGTGGCCACACTCCCCAACCTGTATGTAGTTGAGAATGTCTTGCATTAGGAAAAAACTACCATTTCCATCTGGGAAGGGGAGATTAAGAAATATGAGGCATGGATAGGTGAGTTAGGAGAACTCATGGGTCTTAGGGAAGAAATTGTCACCGAGGCCAAAATTTTGGGAGAGGAGTCCTTCGACTTTGTCTGGACCCAACACTCTAGACTTGATCTCACATTGGAGATAAGCAAGCAACTAGTAGGGGCCCTGTGGGACAAAGTTCCAGAGGTCAAATATTCTTTGAATTTGTATAAGGCATTCATTACAAGGGTTTCAGGAGTCAATCCCTTTAGTACTAAAACACGTACCCTAGAGGAATACGTCATGTGGAAATTTGACGGGCTGATGGAGTCTCGTTACCAGTCCCTAGAAGGCATGGATAGAGCAAAGATGTCACATATATCACACATGGTGCTCTGGGGCCATGATGCTGCCAAGATGCCCATAAAGTTTAAGGCAAGTACTCCAGATCTGGGCGAACAAGTGGAGGCGGCCAAATACCGCTAGGCCAGAATTAAGGACATTGATGAGGACAAAATTGCCCAGCTCTTGGAAACACTAAACAATAGTAAGGAGCAATAAGGTTCTCCAGATTTTGGGGATTTTCACAAGCAGGACATGTTTTGAACATTCTTTCATCCTTTGAGCATAAGCTCCCAGATCTCAGAGTCCCATATCCAACAGTTTTGTATTCTTTTGATGACCCATGTTTAGGTTCCCCAGAGCCAACTGGTCATTATCAGTTAGTTAATAAGGGTGTCAGAAAGTAGGTAACCCCAGCAAGGCATGCCAATTTGGAGGATGATTCTGATAGATGGTCTTCCCAAGGTGCCGCTCTAGCATTAACCACCTGGCACATCGGAGACAATGAGCCACTTTTGCATTAATGAGGCATGTAGCCTCAAGCTCTGGAGTTATTAGATTTCCTCTCTTCTCTCTCCATCACTCTTCTTGATGCTGATTCTTCCATACTTCTCCTCTTGTCTTATTCTTCTAACATGTCAAACCTTTGCTCTTTTTGAGGTTATTATAGCATGGTGCAGGTAGTACCGGCCACCAAAAATTGTATTTTATCATTAAGTGTAAAGTTAGATTAGGTTAACTTTAGGGAAAACATGTGTATAAATAATAAGTCTGACCTCATTCCAAGGGTCGGCAAAATTGATGATTTTGCAGTCCATAGCTATAATACTTCAGCACTTTCATTTCTTGTAGTTGTAGAGCTCAATGCTCCTTAGTTCTTAGTAGCTCTAAATAGATAGATGCTCCCTTGGAGCCATTATTGTACACACCAGTGCTGCTGGAAAACTATTAATGAAGAAGGAAGGATTCTCGCAATGTTGTTGTCAGTGTTCTGATCTCTGAGTTAATACCCTTTTGTGCTGTATGTTTTTGATGTCCCTTGCTCTAATATTTTAAGTAGATTAATGACCTCTTTTCCCTTTGCTACTGAATATGTATGAACTAATGGTTCTATATACATTCAGTATTTAGTGTAGCATGTTAGAGCATGGTTGATGATTTAAATATATTTGAACAACTGTAAGTAGAATGAGTACTCTCTAACCTTGGCATATATTTTGAAGTTTATTTGGTAAGTTGATGAGTGATTGCAGGAAATCCCAATCTAATGAAATCCCTAGAGAAGACGAGCCAAGAAAACCAACTATTCCCCTGAACAAAAAAGTCACACTCCCAACTTAGCTCCTACATTGTCGAGACCCGACTCTTAGGTGCTTGAAGGCCTAAAGAATTTATTCCCTGGAAAACCTTTACAGGTGAAGTTGGTCGGTACCCTGGTACCGGTGACAACTTTCATCTATTGGTAGATTGGTCACAAAGTCCCGTCAACACAATGTATATCACTTTATGGGCTCATAATGGAGGCAAAGACATTCTCTTTGTCCTTTGATTGGTCACTTCTAATGGAGGGTCTCTAGGTACTATAAATCCTTCCTATGCTAACCTTGCATCTCTTCCCTCTGGATATGCCTCCCCTATTGTTAGAAACCCCATTACCTCAACAATTCTTTTCTTTGTTACTACCACTTTAAAACCCTTTATCACAACATGGTCATCCTTTAGTGTCGTGAAAAAATCAGGAACCAATTTCTCATTAAAATCATGAAGTTTAAGAAAATAGTCAAGCCATTTAGCTCCTCTAAAATTCAGTTCAGAATCTTGGTCCTGTAGAATAAGCTCATGTCAAATTTGTGGTCCTTCCATTCTATCAATTCCCTCTGCAACTTCTCTTTTATGCACTCAAATTCTTGTGAGACAAACTAAGAATTCATCTTAGAACCCCTCTTCTACACCTTGAGCCTTCCTCTGCAGCATGTTTCACTTAATCTGTAACCCAAATTTCTCATACAATTCTAACCCTCTTGTTTTCACACAAGAAAATAAAATCTTAACCAAGGAATGTTGAAAAGTTGTTAAAAAGATACAATTATTATGGTTGCAAACATATTCAAGGAAAAGTGTGAAAACAAGGTAACTCATTAATTAAGTTGTCTTAACATATGATTTAAATTCATTAAATTTGGTAGAATAGACTTATTCATGCCAAAAATTGGAAATGAACTATCATGGTATCATCACCACAGTTATCATAACATAACATGACAACTACTACCCCTTCCCCCAACTTAATGTTTGACATGTGTCCACACATGTGATAGGTTAGGAAAGCAAGTGCAAGATAAATGTATATAATTATGAATGTGATAAAATATTGTAGCTTAAATATTAATAAAATAAGAATGTAGTACTTACCTCATGTTTAATCCAAAGGTGGTGCATTGTGCAGTGTCCTATCAATCATGCAATGAGAAGATTTAGAAAAGATCAATGCGAGAAAAATTGATGGTGGAATGGTTGAAAAAGACAAGGAGATGAAAATAGGTGGTGGTGACATGTAATGAAGAAGGATATAATATTACCATATTTAAATGGAAATTTATTATGATAGACGTGGCATGCTAATTAGACTAGCATGGAGCCCGCAGAATCACATAGATCAATTGTAGGTAGAGTGTGACCATAGGACTCCTATTTTTTTTTCATAAATTCTTCCTTAGTGATTGGTTTGTGGTAAAGACAGAGTCTCTGTCCACTAATTAACAACTTAAAATTAGCCTTATTAATGCTACTCATCTTGATAATGCCACTAGAAAAAACTTTCTCAATTTGGTATGGTCCAGGCCACCTTGTTTGTAGTTTGCCCAAGTTTTCTTGATAATTGGAGTCATATAAAAGAGCCTAGTCACCAGGTTTGAAGTCTTCATTCTTAATATGCATATCATGTCAATGTGTGCTCTACTATTAGATCATTTTTGTATGATCAAGAGCCATCATTTGCATTTCATCAAGTTGGTTTAGCTGTAATATCCTTTCTGTTTGTGCTTATGATAAATTCAAACCTAACTCTAGTGTCACGCTGAGTGTTTTATGTGCAAACTTTATTGGCATGATTGCTTTTTTACCATAAACCAATTCAAAATATGTAATCCCAATAGTAGTTTTCCATGTTGTTCTAAAGGCCCATACTACCTTTGGAAAAAAGTTTTCCCAATCCTTTCTATACAGTGTTACTATTTTAGTTAGTATAGCTTCAATTTCTCTATTGGTTAACTTAGGTTTACCATTTTCTTGAGGATGGCATGGAGTTGATTTCTTATGACATAGGTTGTATTCCTCTACCAATGTTTTTATCAGGTTGGATATGAATTTGGCTAGTTGATATGTTTCTAATTCCCTAGGAACTCCATGTATGGTAAATATTTCTTCATACAAACACTCAACGACCTTACTATCCTTGTCATGTTTCATAGGCTTAACTTCAACCCATTTTGTTAGGTAATTAGTTCAAACTAGAATATAATTTTTTTTTTTTTCATTTGAAGGTGGATCTATGGGTCCCATAAAATCCATACCCCTTATCAAAAGGGGTAGCAACTACTTGTGGATGTAATGGAATCTCATCTAACCTTGTGGGTCTACTCATTCATTAACACCTATCACATTTCCCAGTATACTTAACAAAATATTTATGGTGGGTAGGTCAATAATATTCAGTATTTAGGACCTTCATAGTTGTTCTCTTAGCAGCAAAGTGTCCTCCAAAAGGTTAATCATGGAAGGCATGGAGTACATCATACATTTCATATTCTCTTATGCACCTTCTCATAACATTATCAGGTCTTGTATAAAATAAATATCTTGATACCCATGTGAAAGGAAAAATCCTTTCCACCAACAAATTATTTTCCTTAGGTGAGAAATGTGGAGGTACTTTGCCTGCTACTAAATAACTGTAAATATTTGTATATAAAGGGTGTTGTGATTTTGATAATAAACAAATGTTCATCTAGGTATGAGTCATCAATTGTAGGTTCTTCCACATCATTGGTCAATCTAGACAAAAAGTCTACTACTACACTTGCCTTACCCTGTTTGCCTATCACAGTGACATCAAATTATTGCATTGAAAGTAACCATTTAGCAAGCCTACCAAAGACAATGAGTTTATTCATTAATTTTTTAATGGTAGCATGATCTATATGAACATATACCTATTAGCCTATAATGTAGTGTCTGAAATTGTTTAAGACATAAACTACTACTAACATTTCTTTCTCTATGGTAGTGTAGTTGAGTTATGCTCCTTGAAGATTCATGCTAACATAATAAACAAAATTTTCTATAAATCCATATTTTTTTCCAAGCACTGCACTCACTGCATAATTTGATGCATCAATATGGATATGGAATGACATATTCTATTGATGGCCCTTAATAACAGGCACAAGGTCTTCACTAAAGAGGTAAAAACCTATCACATGCATTCATATTGGGGGGTTTAAAATGGGTTAAAAAGGGGGAAATATATTTCCTAAATAGGAGGGAGGTGTTTATTTTGGGCTGGCGGGTGGGAGTTTATATAAGAAAATGAGTGGGGGTATACTAGGAGGGTACTAGAGAGGGTGGCAAAAAATGAGTTTGGGGCAATATTTTTTGGAAATAGGAGGATTCTTTAGTTTGCCACGAATGCACATGCTATGATTCAGGTTTGCTAAGTGAAGACCCCACAAGAACAAGAGCTTGGGTAACACAGTCTTAAGATATTTAAATGCTTGTTCACAATCTTGAGTCCATTGGAAATCTACATAGATTTTGTTAACAAGACATATAGTAGACAAGCTGTCTAACTGAAATTATTGATAAATCTTCTATAGTAACCTACATGACCAAGAAAACTCCTCACATCCTTTTGTTTTGTTGGTTTTGGAAGGTCTTTGATGACTTGAATACCTTTGTCATAAATATAATTCCCAAGAACCACTCCTTCCTGCATCCTTAAGAGTAGTTGGGAAAAATTTATGCTTATGAAAATCAGTGATGTAGTCATAGCTCATAGAGAGGATTTCAAATTCAAAAAGGAATGTATCAGGGTCCTCTATCAGTAGGCCATAGAACTTAGGAAGGTATGAAGCATGGATATTTTTTATATTTCCCACACCATTCTGGTCAGTGATATGGAATGGACAGTTAGGAGGTGGAGGTCTATCCATCCTTGGTTGATAGAGTACAAAGGGAAGTTCAATATCAAATGGATCTTGGCTAACTGGGATATGAATTTGGCTCGTTGATATGTTTCTAATTCCCTAGGAACTCCATGTAAGGTAAATATTTCTTCATACAAACACTCAACGACCTTACTATCCTTGTCATGTTTCATAGGCTTAACTTCAACCCATTTTGTTAGGTAATTAGTGCAAACTAGAATATAACTTCTTCTTTTTTTTTTTCATTTGAAGGTGGATCTATGGGTCCCATAAAATCTATACCCCTTATAAAAAGGGGTAGCAACCACTTGTGGATGTAATGGAATCTCATCTGACCTTGTGGGTCTACCCATTCATTGACACCTATCACATTTCCCAGTATACTTAACAAAATATTTATGGTGGGTAGGTCAATAATATTCAGTATTTCGGACCTTCATAGTTGTTCTCTTAGCAGCAAAGTGTCCTCTAAAAGGCTCATCATGGAAGGCACAGAGTACATCATATGTTTCATATTCTCTTATACACCTTCTCATAACATTATCAGGTCTTGTATAAAATAAATATCTTGATACCCATGTGAAAGGAAAAATCCTTTCCACCAACAAATTATTTTCCTTAGGTGAGAAATGTGGAGGTACTTTACCTGCTACTAAATAATTGCAAATATTTTTATATAAAGGGTGTTGTGATTTTGATAGTAAACAAATGTTCATCTAGGTATGAGTCATCAATTGTAGGTTCTTCTACATCATTGGTCAATCTAGACAAAAAGTCTACTACTACACTTGCCTTACCCTGTTTGCCTATCACAGTGACATCAAATTATTGCATTGAAAGTAACCATTTAGAAAGCCTACCAAAGACAATGATTTTATTCATTAATTATTTAATGGTAGCATGATCTATATGAAAATATACCTAGTAACCTAGAATGTAGTGTCTGAAATTGTTTAAGACATAAACTACTACTAACATTTCTTTCTCTATGGTAGTGTAGTTGAGTTATGCTCCTTGAAGATTCATGCTAACATAATAAACAACATTTTCTATAAATCCATATTTTTGTCCAAGCACTGCACCCGCTGCATAATTTGATGCATCAATATGGATATGGAATGACATATTCTATTGATGGCCCTTAATAACAGGCACAAGGTCTTCACTAAAGAGGAAAAAAACTATCACATGCATTCATATTGGGGGGTTTAAAATGGGCAAAAAAGGGGGAAATATATTTCCTAAATAGGAGGGCGGGGTTTATTTTGGCTTGGCGGGTGGGGGTTTATATTAGAAAATGAGTGGGGCTATACTAGGAGGGTACTGGAGATGGTGGCAAAAAATGATTTTGGGGCA
>MU227033.1:1539504-1567341 GCA_018584345.1 Thuja plicata
TAGTCTTAAGATATTTAAATGCTTGTTCACAATCTTGAGTCCATTGGAAATCTACATAGATTTTGTTAACAAGACATATAGTAGACAAGCTGTCTAACTGAAATTCTTGATAAATCTTCTATAGTAAACTACATGAGAAAGAAAACTCCTCACATCCTTTTGTTTTGTTGGTTTTGGAAGGTCTTTGATGACTTGAATATTGACAAGATCTACTTGAATACCTTTTTCATAAATATAATGCCCAAGAACCACTCCTTCCTGCATCCTTAAGAGTAGTTGGGAAAAATTTGTGCTTATGAAAATCAATGTTGTAGTCATAGCTCATACAGAGGATTTCAAATTCAAAAAGGAATGTATCAGGGTCCTCTATCAGTAGGCCATATAACTTAGGAAGGTATGAAGCATGAATATTTTTTATATTTCCCACATCATTCTGGTCAGTGATATGGAATGGGTAATTAGGAGGTGGAGGTCTATCCATCCTTGGTTGATAGAGTACCAAGGGAAGTTCAATATCAAATGGATCTTGGATAACTGGGATATGAATTTGGCTCGTTGATATGTTTCTAATTCCATAGGAACTCCATGTATGGTAAATATTTCTTCATACAAACACTCAATGAACTTACTATCCTTGTCATGTTTCATAGGCTTAACTTCAACCCATTTTGTTAGGTAATTAGTGCAAACTAGAATATAACTTCTTCTTTTTTTTCATTTGAAGGTGGATCTATGGGTCCCATAAAATCCATACCCCTTATCAAAAGGGGTAGAAACCACTTGTGGATGTAATGGAATCTCATTTGACCTTGTGGGTCTACCCATTCATTGATACCTATCACATTTCCCAATATACTTAACAAAATATTTATGGTGGTTAGGTCAATAATATTCAGTATTTAGGACCTTCATAGTTGTTCTCTTAGCAGCAAAGTGTCCTCCAAAAGGCTCATCATGGAAGGCATGGAGTACATCATACATTTCATATTCTCTTATGCACCTTCTCATAACATTATTAGGTCTTGTATAAAATAAATATCTTGATACCCATGTGAAAGGAAAAATCTTTTCCACCAACAAATTATTTTCCTTAGGTGAGAAATGTGGAGGTACTTTACCTGCTACTAAATAATTGAAAATATTTGTATATAAAGGGTGTTGTAATTTTGATAGTAAAAAAATGTTCATCTAGGTATGAGTCATCAATTGTAGGTTCTTCTACATCATTGGTCAATCTAGACAAAAATTCTACTACTACACTTGCCTTACCCTGTTTGCCTATCACAGTGACATCAAATTATTGTATTGAAAGTAACCATTTAGAAAGCCTACCAAAGACAATGAGTTTATTCATTAAGTATTTAATGGTAGCATGATGTATATGAACATATACCTAGTAGCCTATATTCTTGTGTCTGAAATTGTTTAAGACATAAACTACTACTAACATTTCTTTCTCTATGGTAGTGTAGTTGAGTTATGCTCCTTGAAGATTCATGCTAACATAATAAACAAAATTTTCTATAAATCCATATTTTTGTCCAAGCATTGCACCCACTACATAATTTGATGCATATGGAATGACATGTTCTATTGATGACCCTTAATAATAGGCACAAGGTCTTCACTAAAGAGGCAAAAAACTATCACATGCATTCATATTGGGGGGTTTAAAATGGGAAAAAAAGGGGAAAATATATTTCCTAAATAGGAGGAGGGGTTTATTTTGGGCTGGTGGGTGGGGGTTTATATCAGAAAATGAGTGGGGTTATACTAGGAGGGTACTGGAGAGGGTGGAAAAAAATGAGTTTGGGGCAATATTTTTTTGAAATAGGAGGATTCTTTAGTATGCCACGAACACACATGCTATGATTCAGGTTTACTAAGTGAAGACCCCACAAGAACAAGAGCTTGGGTCAACATAGTCTTAAGATATTTAAATGCTTGTTCACAATCTTGAGTCCATTGGAAATCTACATAGATTTTGTTAACAAGACATATAGTAGACAAGCTGTCTAACTAAAATTCTTGATAAATCTTCTATAGTAACCTACATGACCAAGAAAACTCCTCACATCATTTTGTTTTTTTGGTTTTGGAAGGTCTTTGATGACTTGAATATTAACAAGATCTAACCGAATACCTTTGTCATAAATATAATGCCCAAGAACCACTCCTTCCTGCATCCTTAAGAGTAGTTGGGAAAAATTTGTGCTTATGAAAATCAGTGATGTAGTCATAGCTCATACAGAGGATTTCAAATTCAAAAAGGAATGTATCAGGGTCCTTTATCAGTAGGCCATAGAACTTAGGAAGGTATGAAGCATGGATATTTTTTATATTTCCCACATCATTCTGGTCAGTGATATGGAATGGGCAGTTAGGAGGTGGAGGTCTATCCATCCTTGGTTGATAGAGTACCAAGGGAAGTTCAATATCAAATGGATCTTGGATAACTGGGTCTTTAGAAGAGGTTTTATAACTACTTAGGTGGGAAAATGCATCGGAAAAAGGATTTATTTCATCATTTTTTTTCTCAGGCCAATTGTGGAACTTAACTAGCTGATTGTCAGGCAAAGAATCATTAAGAAGAAATCTCCCTAAGTCATCTCTTCTCTTGCCTCTATGCATGAAGATTTTGGTAATTCAAATAGGATTGAATTTGAATATAATTTACCATAGAATAAATCTAAATCAATATAAAGATAACTTGAAATGAATTAAAAACAACTAAAACTCATAGCTGCAACAGGTCCTTAATTTGACACCATCCCTAAAAATGATGCCAAAAATATTGGACATCCCAATTAGATCAATAAATAGGCTGTAAAACTTTAACTTGGGGTTTGGACATCCATGCTAAGAAGTTATATTTCCTATAGTGAAGGGTCATATACTTGTCAACCTAGAAACATGTACTTGAAATGGGACAACATTTTATGTGCACTAAGTTCCGGCCAAAGCCATGCTATCCTACAACTTGAAAGGAAATAATACTGGAAAGGAAATGCTTAGAAATGAAGTAACTTGAATGATTTAAGAAAACCTACTACTAGAGATAAACTCATGAAATTAAAAACAAAAATGTTCAAGATGAACATACAAGAAACTACTCTATCTTCTTAGGCTATAAGAACAATCACAAGAAACTATTTGTAGTGGTTGCAGGGGTAGTCCAAATCCAAAATAACAACTACAACAATAAGGAAATTAACTCTTAAATGAAAATTAATTACTCACCAAGTGGGCCCCCTTGGATGAGTATATCCAAATCTCAACTAAACTCTATAAACTCATAACATCATCATTTTATTCATTCAAAAGTGTTGATAAACATCATAAGCTTGAAAGTAAACTTAACTTCTCATAAACTGAAAACTAGAATTCTACATTATTTTGAGTTCTCCTTTTGCCTAACCTCTGAGGAATTTTTAGAACTTTATTTGTAACAAAATACTACTAACTAACTAACAACTAACCAATCCACTCACAAAGGAATAGGTGGACAAGATTTATTACAGAGCAAGAAAGAAGGAAATCTATCCAATAAATAAGGAATAACTAACTATTCGATTATATAGAGAGAAAAAATAGCTTATCCACTCCTTTCCTAGATTTATTCCACATTAGGAATGACCATTAAAGTCCCATAACATATTCCATATGATCTATAGTCAATTCACTGTTGACTGCTTCAATGTTGTTCCTTGCTTAACTGGCTTGAATTGGTCCTCAGCGCATGATCCTTCTTGAGCACCAACTTGACTATACTACTTCATTAATTACCCCTGCATCATGCTATTAGTATGCACAAAGACATAAAATGTATATATATTCATTCATTGTCAAAATACCATTCATCAAACCATAATTAAGATAAATATAGATAGATTGCATAGTTATAACCATATAAGAGCTTTCATCATCAAAAAGGTATTAAGGGATAAGTTTATGTCCATGATAATAAGCTCACAAAAACATCCAAATGCCACATATTAACCAAGTCCCATGAATCTGAAAATGACCCAAACCTATGACCAAAATAGAGAAAACATAGTAAACATTGATAATCATGGAGCCATTATTTGGGTTCATCACAACTCACTCTAATAAGGTCTCTGTTAATGGAGAAAATGAGAAAACCACATGAGAAAAAATCCCTTTCCAAAAGAAAGATATACAATGAAAATAAAGTACATGTGACAAGCATGAAGGGCTCAAGATGCCCGCCAAGTATTGAATTTGTTATAATAGTACAATGAGTATCCCCTTCATAAGAGAGAGAATAAGAGACAATTTTATTACCCCCATAAGAGTGAAGCTCCAATTTTGAAGATGAAGGCTCAAGGATGAATATTGTTGAAGTTAAAAGGGTGGAAACCCACATTCCTCCCCTTGGGAAGAATTTAAAAAAAATGGCCAAGGCTAAAAAAAATTGCATGAAATGACAAGGAATGAAACGTCTCATGATGTGTGCCACTAAAGACTTCTCAATTGTCCAAATGTATAAATCAACTAAAGAAAATCCAAAAAATTGTGTATATGCCTAATGAACAACCTCTGAAGGCATGAGAGATGAGATGATAGGAATAATCAAACTACCTTAAATGAAGAATTAAATATCCACAATCATGTCCCCAATGTTTGGAGTGTATGATGTATCACACAATGCACAATATTTTCCAAATACTCATCTCACTCTACTAAATTGGAAGAGAACAAATATCTAGTTGATTGAATTGAATTGAATTATGAAGAAGTAGAAGGTGGATGAGGATCAAAAAAATTCTCAAGAACCACTTTTGGTGACTGAAGTACAAATAGGTTCTACAGACCAAACCTCTCCTCCGATACCCACTCCACTTAGGATTCATGAGAGATAGGAGAAATTAGAGGAATTACATGCTCAACGGGAGTAAAATGAGAGATCTCATAGATTCATGATGCATGCTCAACTCTACCAGCTAAAATGATCTTTCCACTATGGTGGTCTCTACTGAGCATTGAATAGGGATGAACTCAATTGTCTTTCCCTTCCCACTGTGAGTAATTTGGTACATGAAAATATTTTAATGTACCATCATCAAGCTCAATATAATAAATGCCTACAAAATTCATATAAGTGTTATGACCCATCAAGATCTATGGAAAAAGGGCGACGCCCGAAAGAAGAGAACATGCCCTCTAAAGATTTCATATAATGTGAGGCTAGTGAATCAAGAATCCATACACTAGACTAAGTGTGTGTTGATGCAAAGAGAGTGTGGCTTGTCATCATGTCTTCACCATGTTTCATATAAGATGACCTAGAATGTGTAGGTCTTGATGTGGTGCAAGAGGATGCATGAGATGAGGATGGTTAGATGTTATGCTTTTTTATAAGATATGTTAGGTCATCAATCTTCTTTGCATAAAATCTACGATCATCTTGTCCTAGATTGGTGGAGTAAGCACACTTTGGATTATCCTTATTCAATGATGACCTCTTGGAAGAGGAAGAAAAATCCAAATAATTGTGTGATTGTGTGTCCTTTGTCTACTCATGTGAATTGGAATGCTTTTGTTTTTCTTGCCTTTTCCTTGGGAAGCATTTTGATCAATCGAACTCTAGGTATAAATGAGAGCCTGCGATTTGGAATATTTCAATCTCCCCATTTGAACCAAATTGATTTTATCTTGTATGATTTGAGAAGAAAACTCATCAAGTGAAGATATGGTGTACTAAGAACCAAGTGTATCTCTTATGACATAAAATGTAGAAACAAAGATTGAATAATTAGGACCAAGCATGCTAAGGATAGAGAGAATAAACTAAGAGTCCTCCTTAATATTGCACTACTTTGACTATATTATGATAGACTTGAGTTTGGTGAAGAAGTCCTAGATGTTGTCAAAAAATTTAAGATTCAAGCCAATGAGATTATTCTACAAATGAAACCTCCTTAATGTATATTACATCTGTAAGATCAAAAATTTGGATTCGTTTAGGGTCTCCTAAATAGGATTTGCATAATGAGATTTGCATAAGGAACAAGACCCTAAGCCCAATTCAGTCTTTTACATTTAATTATTATGATAAAGAATTGAGAATACTTGCAAAGAAATAGGGAGTGAAATACCTACCTCATGTCATAGAAAATCCAAAGAATGTTGTTTTTTGGGCCCTGTACTCTATTTCTGGAAAATCTAAAGTATGATCCAGAACTAGAATGCAAAGATGAACAAAACCTAGAAATATTTTTCCATTCTGACACCGTCTTGTGAAAAAGGTCAACCTTGACCCACAAATGTCACCCCTGACCCAATAATGTCAACCCTGACCTGCACAGCGTCGACAGAAAATCTGTTCATGGAGCTTGAAAGAAAGCCGAAAAGGGTATCTAAATCTGATCTTAGATCCATTGTTCTGTACCTGTAACTCCTGAAAAAATCACCTACAAATATCTGAAAAGAGGGTTTTAGGGTGGCTATATAGGGTCTTGCCTTAGTCAAACCCCCATTTTGGTGATCTCCACCTCCACGAATAGCCAAATATAGAATGTATGTATGTGTGTGTTTTTCTCTTTGGAAAGAGTCTTTAAATATGTAATATCAAGATCTAATCCTCTAGATTAACAGTCCTAACATACATAGAAATGAGAAAGAAATGCATAGATTTGAATATGATAAAGAAAGCATACCAAGCCCCCAAGGCTAAAGTACTCCTACCAACTCACAATCTATAATTTCTACCCCATGATAATGTCCTTTTTGAATGCTTGAGTGTTGAGAATGGTAGATCTAAAGAGAAGAGCACCTTCTTGTTTCAATGAAGATCCACAATAGATTTTCCACCAAGAATTCTTGAGAATATATTTAGTATGTCCTTTTAGCTTGTCCTTCTATATCATCCTCTTGCTTACTTGCATCGTCATTTCATCATGGCATCTCCCGATTTCATTTCATGATCAAATGAAGGCAAAAGAGAGTGCTTATATAGAGATCTCACTATAGGTCTCCTAGGGCAATGCAAGGGACCCAAATTCAAATTTCTCTTTGAATTATGATCCAATTGCAATCACCAACCAAGGAGGGGGGTGAATTAAATCAAATATCAGAGAAAACACTTCCGCATCCGAACCCAGGGACCTATTTTAAGTTTAGAACCCCGATAAGCTCCAGATTTGAATGCGGGGACCAACACCCAACAGAAGTCTATGTTGACCTCAACCTTGACCTAGGTCAAGGTAGACCTCAACCTTGACCTAAGGTTTCAGGAAGGTCACCAGAAAGTGTCTGTGACTCCCAGGTTAGCCGGTGACCTAGGAAGGTGGGGGAATCTTCCAGAATGCTGGGATGAAGGCCTAGAGGCCTAGGAAGAGCATGATGAGGCCTAGGAGGACCAATACATAGGTCCTACCTAGAGGAAAGAGTCATGGAGAGTGAAAGCTAGGAGAATCCATAAGATCCTACCCTAATTTCACCTAAACATGCAGAATCAAGTGCAGATGCATTCCTAAATGCAAATCTAATATGCAAGCGTACTAAATGAAGGTGCTGAACCTACCAAAATGGAAGTGCTTCCATTTTAAGATGATACATTTATCCCCCACTTTAGCTTAGATATGACACTACATGAGTATGCAAGCTAAAGTAAGAAAACATCATAAAGTATAAAAAGGATATAGCTAAGTCCTCAATGCGGAGATCCTGCAAGAAACCATTAGTACCCGCAACCTGCAGTATACAAGGTTGGTGAAAATCCCTAGAACACCTAAATATTACTATGATGGTTTTGAGAAGTGCATAGAGCCCCTTATGCCCCTTGATTCAGCTTACTAATTCTTGAAAGGTGAAACAGGGTGATAAGGTGAGTTCTATACACTTAATATGCATTTATTGAGAAGTCTTTTCCTAAACTAGTTATAAGGGTCCTAAAACTTCCTAAACTGACTTAAGAGGTTAGGTATCTGAATCATGATTCCAAAGCCTCTAACAACATTAAAAATGGAGCTACCAAACTCAAGTTATGACGAGATGAGTGAATGCCTATCTAAGTGCAATTGGAAGGGAAATTTGAATTTAACCTAAGTAATTTCAAATGAAACCCTAATAAAATCCTAATTTTGTCACTATAAATAAGAGAAAGAAAGACTTACCTCCTCATTCTTACTATTTTTAGCATTTGTAGAAGAAGACAAGATTCCCAAGAGAGAGGAATTTTGATCAAGCTGTATGGAGGTCCTGAGAGAGTGCCTGCCCAGCGGATAGCCACTGCCTGAGGTAAGTGTCTTGTTTTGATGTTTGTGATTGAAAAATTCATGTTTTATAGGAAAGGTCGACCCTGACCCAGAAAGTTTGACCTTGACCCAGTTATGTTGACCTTGACCCTTTAAGGTCAACCTTGACTGAGAAGGTTCAGACCTTTCTATGGTGAATGTCGACCCTGACCCAAAAAGGTTGACCTTGACCCATAAAGGTTGACCTTGACCAGGTCAAGTGGGTACAGTAGTCATTTGATGATAGAGAATTGATAAGATTCCTATTTGTGCTTACAAGACCCTGTCCATCTACGAGAGCATCCCTTCGAAGGGTTACTACTGTCTGTCAAAGAGAGCATGTCTGAGTTACAACAGGATGAGATACAGTTATTGAGAGATGTGGGATTGTTTTGGGTAGTAGTTTTACTACAAATGAGGTTCCACAGGTCCATGATATAATCCCTGATAGAGAGATGGGATGAGGACACTTTTTCCTTCCATCTTCCATCAGGAGAGATCATGATCACGCTGGAGGATGTGTATAGGATCCTACTGCTTCCAGTCCGAGGCGAGCCTGTCAGACCGAGAGTACTGCGGGGTCCTCCCTAGATTTTTGTAGATATGGAGTATTGTTTGGGACAGGTACCACAGATGAGGACCCAATCAGATCATATCTCTCTATCAGCCATACTAGCAGGTCTGACACCTTTGGTACAAAGGGTGATGCTATGTATACTTTCTTTGGTTGTAGTGCCCAACACAAAGGGTACAATATTTTTAGCACCATTCACCCATCTCGTACACATGATGGAGAGTGACAGGGTCACCATATCATGGGGCCACAACATGTTGGCTCAACTTTATCATGAGTTGAGTCATTTAGTGAGATATCAGTGGGAGAGTCTTACAATATGCACCCTATTATAGGTTTGGATGTTTGAGCATTTCGCATGTACACAACCACAAGGTGTTCCTATGATGATAGATGTGAGCACACTGAGAGCCTTTTCATATCTACTAGTAGATGTCTGGCAATATGGAGGTATCCTCTTTTGGAGAGTGCCTTGACCATATACCAGGTATAGATGTGATATGGAGACCTTATTGTCAGATGATAGAGTGGCCGGATACCCAACATCAGTTGAGACACTCTCAGCAGTGCAAGCTACTTGAAGGTCCTACAAATCATGTCATGATGCCATACTACTATGATAGGGTGATGAGACAGTTTGGTCTAGTACAGAAGGTTCCACAGACAATACCTTGATATGTATACCCTACAAGATATTATCAGAGACCTGACACCATACACCGACCTACAGTGGTAGATATTGTTGACAGTGAGACAGATGAGACCGAGGATGTAGAGGTAGCCCCTGAGACATCCTGTGCAGGTGCTAGGAAGAGAGTATATCAGATATTGGAGTTTACAGGGGACCCATATGATCTTCCCTGATGACTACCCCACAGGTGATCCAGGTCCTTCAGAGAGGAACCACCGAGGAGGTGACATACTAGTAGGAGAGGAGGAGGATCAGAGAGATGAGGAGGAGCATCCCTTTGAGGGAGATCCTATGGAGGAGGAGAGAGAAGATGAAAGAGAATAGGAGAGAGTAGAGGAGAGAGGATAAGAGAGAGCAGAGGAGAGAGCAGAGTGGATGCCCCCAGGCAACAACACATGTACCGGTGATCAGGCAGTCTATGTTCCACCCTTGAAATCATGACGACCTCCCCGAGCGCACACAGAGACACCGCCACCTAGACCTAGACATAGCAAGCAAGGAGAGGGTAGTCATTCCATGCCCCCATCATCTAAATCATTCGGTGACACCCAGGAAGGAGATCCAGGTAAGATATATGGAATTTTGATTTTTAGAATGTTTTGAATAAATGTTTTTCTAAAAGGAGTATTTAAAGAAGTTTTGAATTTGAATTTTTACGGCAAGCGTAGCGGAGTGGAGGATTTTTGTATCTGAGGTTTTGAAGGATACATGTATATCCTACTGACTGCTAGCTAGTGAGAGAGAGTCCCTTATAGGACAAAGGGATCCTAAAAGACATGCTGATATCTTCCTATGTGTGCAGTGAGAACTAAGGTTACGTAAAGAAAGAGAAGAGCAGGTGATGGCCGATCTACAGAGAGCCCAGGAGTGTATCTAGGAGATGAGTATCTTGAGGAGCCAGACATGGACTACCATTCTGAGATCCTCAGCCTCTCACCATAGATCAGAGAGAGTGGGGAGCCAATGACCTACAAAGCATAGAGATAGAGTTTGATAGATATGGCACATATGCCACATATGTACTAAACTCAGTAGAAACTTATTTATGAAGAAGACTTTGTTTTGAACAAATAGTTCTATGGTTGATTACTTATATTTTCATTAATTCATAAAACTTAATAAAAAGAAAAAGGAAAGGGAAAATATGTATGAATGCATTCAAATTTACATAACTTATAAAATAATTATTCTATAAGGAACACATACCTACATAAAGAAAGAATGATGAATTAGGGATGATAATGTTTGAGATGCATGATATTAATAGGTTCCTTAAGAGGGACACCATTCATATCAGCAATTTTATAAGCATCTGAACTAAAGTCCTCAATTACCACAAAAGGTCCAAGCCAATTTGGGATAAATTTTCCTTTTTCACTTGGTAGAGCCTTCACATTCCTTTGATTTTCATATAAGACTAAATCACCTACCAAGAATGACCATTCAATCACCTTGTGATTATACTATTTCTGAAGTGATTTGTGATAAGCCTTAATATGTTCCAAAGCATTTATCCATTGTTCATCTAACATTTCTAATTCCTGTAACTGTTGTTCCTGGAAAGTATCCTTGTCAATGATCCCATGAAATGAAACATGCAAAGATGGTATTTATAATTCTAAAGGCATGATAGCGTCAGTACCATAAACAAGATTATAAGGGGAAGTACCTGTGGCCGTACGAACACTAGTCCTATAATCCCACAAAGCATAAGTAAGTTGTGTATGCCAATCTTTCGCATGTTTGTTAACAATTTTCTTTAATATTTGTTCAATAACCTTGTTTGATGCTTCAGCTTGACCATTAGATTGAGGGTAATAGGGAGTAGAAAATCTATGTTGAATATGATATTTCTCCATGAATTTCATGACTTCTTTATTCTTGAAAGAAGTACCATTATCCAAAATTGTCGTTGAAGGAATACCAAATCGTGCTATAATATTATTAAGAATAAAATCACAGATAACATCCACAGTGGTAGAATGAAGGGGAATAGCCTCTACCCACTTCGTGAAGTAATCTGTAGCCGTGAGGATGTATGTATGTCCTTGAGAAGAAGCAGTGATATTTTTCCAATAAGGTCAAAACCCCAAATGCTGAAAGGCCACGGAGCAACTTGACTACGAAGTTCACGAGCAGGAGCATGAACTAAATTACCACGTTGTTGACATTGAGGACATTTTTAAAAAAATGTAAAAGCATCTTGCTCCATTGTTTGCCAATAGTATCCCATTCTAAGGAGTTTATTAACCAAGGATTTTTCACCAAAATGTCCTCCACAAGAACCAAAATGAGCCTCTGCTAAAGCAATAGGTACTTCATTTTTGCTAAGACATCTTAATAGTAGACCATTATAAGATCATTTGTAAAGCATCTCTCCTAAAATGATATAATGGGCTACAAGCTTTCTAATACGATTATGTGTGTTTCTTGTTGCTGATTAAGGAAAAGTAATATCTTTCAAAAAATTAAAGACATGTGAATACCATTCATCCAAATGCAAGTTACAACAATCAATAGTAACTTTATCAGAAATTGCAAGAAATTTAAGAGTGTGTATAGTGAATTGAAAGTCTTCATCATTATTCTCGAGACAAACCAAAGAAGTTGCGCTTGCCATAGCGTCTGCGTGGTGATTATCTTTCCTAGGTAAAGTTTGAATTGTGTAAGAAGAGAATTGTGAAAGAATATCTAGAGCCAAATCTTGATATTGTGTCATTTTATCATTCTTAGTTTGATAGCCTCCTTTGATTTGTTCCACAATCAATTGTGAATCCCCGTAAATTTCCAAGTTTTTAATATGAAGGGATGAAGCTGATCATAAGCCAGCTATACGAGCTTCATACTCCACAATGTTGTTAGTACAAGGAAAAGTTAATTTATATGACATAGGGATCGGTTTTTTTTATAGGAGGGACCAAGATAATGCCCACCCCAGATCCTGTCTTGCATCTAGAACCATCAAAATATAATTCCCAAACATCGTCTTGTTTGATTGTAAATATATTCTCATCTGGAAATTCAACTGAGGTAACAATTATGTTAGGATGAGGACAAGGGGCTTTAGCTAAATAATCAGTTAAAGCTTGTCCTTTAATTGATTTTTTAAGAATAAAATTGAGATCAAATTCTATAAACAACATTACCCATTTTTCCAACTGGCCAGAGAGATCAGTTTTTGAGAAAAGGCATTTTAAAGGATCAAATTTAACAATCACATTGACCTCAACATTTAACAAGTAATGCCAAAGTTTTTGGCAAGCATTAACTAAATCCAAGCATTGTCATTCAAGTTGAGTATATCATATTTCATAGTCCAACAAGGTTCAACTAATATAGTATACTAGTCTTTCCTTTCCTTCACTGTCATGTTGAGCCAATAATGCACTCACAACATTGGAAGTAGCAGAAGTATATATGTGAAAGGGTTTATTGAATTGAGCAGGTTGTAAAATAGGAGGATTAGCAAGATACTCCTTAAATTTCTCAAAGGATTTCTTATATTCCTGGTTCCAATGGTATCTTTTTTAAGTAAAGAAGTAAAAGGAACAGTCCTATTGGCTAGGTTAGAAACAAAGTGACCAATAGATTGTATTTTTCCTTGTAAACTACGTAATTGTGAAATATTTTTAGGAGGAGGCATGTTAATAATAGCATCAATCTTTTTAGTATCAACTTCCATGCCTCGCTTAGAGATTATAAATCCTAATAATTTTCCAGAGTCAACTCTGAAAGCACACTTCTTTGGGTTTAATCTCATGTTATAAATCCTAATTCTTTCAAATATTTGTCTCAAAATGAATACATGATCTTCTCTTTGTATAGATTTTGCCAAGATATCATCCACATAATCTTCCAAAATCTTATGGATGTAATCATGAAAAATCAATGTCATGGCACGTTGATAAGTTTCTCCCGCAATTCTTAATCCAAAAGGCATCATGACCCAACAGAATGTCCCCCAGGGTGTAATAAATGTGGTCTTAAGTTGATCCTCAATAGGAATAAAGATTTGATTATAACCTGAAAATCCATCCATAAAAGATAATAAAGCATGTCCCTCTGTTGAATCCACAATCATGTCAATATTAGGTAACGGGAAATCATCTTTTAAGGATGCCTTATTTAAATCCTGAAAATCACTACACATTCTAATCTTATTCTCTCCTTTAGAAAAAACCACAATATTGGAAATCCATTCAAAATAATCAATAGAACGGATGAATCTAGCACCTAATAGCTTCTCAATTTCAGATTTAACTAGGCAAGCGATGCCCAGATTCATCTTGCGAATCTTTTGCTTCACATGTTTAACATTAGGCTTAAGGACAATATTATGAGTAATGATCTTGGGATCTATGCCCAGCATATACAAATATGTCCAAGCAAAGATATCTTTATATTCAAGCAAGAGAGAAACCAATTGATCACGTTCATCTTGACTCAAACACTTTCCAATTTTGATTGTTTTTTCAGCATCATTCTTATCTACTTGAACTTCAACGGTCTCAGTTATTAATAAATTACTTTGTGTAGGAGAATCCATTGGTAAAGGAGAGGTATCTTGATCATCATGTTCTCCAAAGTAGGCCTCACTATTCAGACAATAGAGCTTTCTTCTTTTGTGATGAAATGTAGGTAGATCTTGATAAGCTCCTAAAAAATCAGTGAGGGCTTCATTCTCAGGAAAGATGTCCAAACTAGGCTTTTGATCCATGTCAAGGACAAGCGGATTAACCAATTTCAAATTTCCACCACAAATATGATTGACATTAAGGGGAAAAGTTGATGGTTGTCTATAAGGATTGAATCCTAACCCATAAGTATAATCGCAACCTTCATTATCCAAGGGTACTTGTATACCCTATTCATATTTACCACAACCCTTCCCATTAAATCCTGATTTCTTGAGTAAATGATAACCAAAACTATATCTATCGGCCATATCAGATTGAGTTAAAGGAGCGACATATGTTACAATGTCATAGAAATCTGGTTTTATTGCCTCAATTGTTTCATCGTGAGTAGCAGAAACAAAGTTACTTTTTAATTCCTTAGAAAGCGGAGATGGAATAAAAACTTGTTTTCAAATTTAGTTTGTTTTTTCATAAATTCCAAATCTGAAACTTTATATTCTCTGATGAAATCAGGGTTAAAATCCAATGTTCCCCAATCATCTTCCATTAGGGAGGAAGATGGAATTTCATCTTGTTTAACCTCAGGCGGTTGCTCAGGTTTTTTAATTGGTTGTATAGGCTCAAAAACCTTAGCATATTCCTCATTTAGGCAAGGATTTGGTGCATCATCCGCATGTAGTGTGTACATCAGATTATTATAAATGAACCTAACCTTGCGATGAAGAGTAGGAGGAACCACATGCATAATATGTAACCAAGGTCTTCCTAATAAAAGGTTATAATTGAGTGGTCTGGGCATAACATGGAGAGGAGTGTAGAGAAGCATAGGACCAACTTTAACAGGTAGCGTAATAATACCCAAAGTTTTGTTTGCAATATTATCAAATCCATGAATAGGAATATTATCTTGTTGAATAGTTGTATGATCGACCTTAATTTCCCTAAGCATATCCATGCTACAAACATTAAGCCCAGATCCATTGTCAATGAATGTTCTACGAATGATACTTTGATTAATAGAGACAACAACCATAAGAGCATCATATTGATTCTGCACCTCAACTGTAGGTAAATCATCATCCAAAAATACAATAGGAGGTACAAGGTACAAGAGACATAGTATGCATGCATTCCAAAAATGAATTAATGTTCTCTTGGCTAGGAGGCGGATCAGAGTGAGTTGACAAAGCTTTTTGTAATGCCTTATGATATGTAGGGGAAGTTTGAAGTAGTTCCCATAAAGATATCTTAGCTAGAGTAGCGCGTAACTATTCAAATAAATCATATTCCTTAAAGGAAGAAGGTAACCTAGGTTCTTGAGGAAGCACAGGTTGGGAAGGAGGTAAAGTAGCTGGAACAGTAGGTTGAGGATTATTCCATGTGCGATATGCATGCGAAACAGAATTCGTGCTATCAAAGAAATCCAAAGGATCTCTAGGTTTACCCTTAATAGTTATTTTAGGACATCCTTTGACTGTCATCAAAGGTTTAGGAGAGACCATTTTAGGTGTCTCAATGTTGCAAATAGAGGAATATGAAGGTAACCATGAATACACTCTATGGTAAAGGTCAATTGGAGATGTTGTGGAGGAGGATGAAGTGGGAATGGGATCCATGGTGGTCCCATTCAAACCATTTTCACACTCACGTCCATGTACCTCATTAAGGGATCTATCCTCTTGTATAATAAAATCCTCATCAAAGTATTCTAAACAATAATCATACATGTTGAGCACAAAAATAAAATAACAAGCATATAAATATTTTTGTGTTTTCTTAAAGAAATTTTATGATTTTTATGAATTTTGAAATATAAATGCAATAGCATAAAAGAAAACTTACATCTATATGCATGAAATATCTAATGTGAAATGTAAATCTAACACCAAAAATAAAGAGTTGTCTATCACAGGTTCACCAAAATGTAAGATCAAAAATTTGGTCATTTAGGGTCTCCTAAATAGGATTTGCATAATGAGATTTGCATAAGGAACAAGACCCTAAGCCCAATTTCAGTCTTTTACATTTAATTATTATGATAAAGAATTGAGAATACTTATAAAGAAATAGGGAGTAAAATACCTACCTCATATCATAGCAGATCTAAAGAATGTTGTTTTCTGGGCTCTGTGCTCTATTTCTGGAAAATCTGAAGTATGATCTGGAACGGGAATGTAGAGACAAACAAAACCCAAAAATCTTTTTCTGTTTTGACACTGTCTTGTGAAAAAGGTCAACCTTGACCCACAAATGTCACCCCTGACCCAATAATGTTGACCCTGACGTGCACAACATCGACAAAAAATCTGTTCACAGAGCCTGAAAGAAAGCCGAAAAGGGTATCCAAATCTAATCTCAGATTTGTTGTTCTGTACCTGTAACTCTTGAAAATAGCACCTGCAAATATCTGAAAAGAGGGTTTTGGGGTGGCTATATAGGGTTTTTCCTTAGTCAAACCCCTATTTTGGTGATCTCCACCTCCATGAATAGCTGAATATAGAATGTATGTATGTGTGTGTTTTTCTCTTTGGAAAGAGTCTTTAAATATGTAATATCAAGATCTAACCCTCTAGATTAACAATCCTAACATACATAGAGATGAGAAAGCAATGCATAGATTTGAAAATGATAAAGAAAGCATACCAAGACCCCAAGGCTAAAGTACTCCTACCAACTCACAATCCATAATTTCTACCCCATGATAATGTCCTTTTTGAATGCTTGAGTGTTGAGAATGGTAGATCTAAAGAGAAGAGCACCTTCTTGTTTCAATGAAGATCCACAATAGCTTGTCCACCAAGAATGCTTGAGAATAGATTTAGTATGTCCTTTTAGCTTGTCCTTATATATCATCCCCTTGCTTACTTTCATCGTCATTGCATCATGTCATCTCCCAATTTCGTTTCATGATCAAATGAAGGCCAAAGAGAGTGCTTACATAGAGATTTCACTGTAGGTCTCCTAGGGCAATGCAAGGGACCCAAATTCAAATTTCTCCTTGAATTATGATCCAATTGCAATCACCAACCAAGGAGGGGGGTGAAGTAAATCAAATATCAGAGAAAAGACTTCCGCATCCAAACCTGGGGACCTATTTTAAGTTTAGAACCCCGATAAGCTCTGAATTTGAAAGTGGGGACCAACACCCAACAGAGGTCTATGTCGACCTCATCCTTGACCTAGGTCAAGGTCAAGTTTGACCCTGAACTAGGTCAAGGTTGACCAAAAACCTGACCTAGGTCAGGGTTGATCTCGACCTTGACCTGAGGTTTCAGGCAGGTCACCAGAAAGTGTCTGTGAGACTCCCAGGTCAGCCGGGGACCTAGGAAGGTGGGGGAATCTTCCAGAATGCTGGGATGAAGGCCTAGAGGCCTAGGAAGAGCATGATGAGGCATAGGAGGACCAATACATAGGTCCTACCTAGAGGAAAGAGTCATGGAGAGGGAAATCCAGGAGAATCCATAAGATCCTACCCTAATTTCACCTAAACATGCACAATCAAGTGCAAATGCATTCCTAAACGCAAATCTAATATGCAAGCGTACTAAATGAAGGTGCTAAACCTACCAAAATAGAAGTGCTTCCATTTTTAGAAGATACAACATCCCAAACAAGTTCTCCAATATAGTCCAAATATAATTTGGTGTGGTGCAAGAGTCAATGTGAAAGAGGATATCAGGAGACATAGACACGTGCATAATCCCCCAAAATCCTCATTACACCTATTAAACCATTTTATCTTCTCAAAAACACATATGGGATCATTTTCTAATACCATGGTTACTTTTTATAACCTCAAATTATTCAAGTGAATCTTTATTTTTACCCACCAATGTATTTAAATGGATTAAGGGGTGTAATATTATGTGAATCCATGATAAAATATAAAAAATAAGTACTAAAATGGTCCAACACAACAATGTAAATCCTTAAAGATAGTAATTTTCCACAATCCACAGTATTTGTATAGTTGTTTATGGAATGATTGTATGTTCTCTATTATATCTATATTTTTGGAATGATGCAAAAAATAACACACAATCATTATAGAAACAACTACATAAATATAGATCCTCTCAATGCCAAAAGGACTCTACTTGAATCACAAAAATATAAACTAATTTGCATGTTTTCCAAGAAAGATCCAAAAAAGAGAAGATTGAGATCTTTGAATACTTGATTAAAAAATATTTGAATAAGTACCTAAGATATGTATAGAGGACATCATGAGCTTTCCAACGATGTGTGGAAGTCAAAAAATAAAGTCTGTTTGCTCAAATTATAGCCTCGAAAGTGCAAAACTAAAGCATGACTTTGAAGGCTTGGAATAGAAAATTGGTGAAGAATTTGTTCAAACCACTAAAATGTCAAGATTAGTGTTTGAATAAAATATCTATATATATATATATATATATATTTGTATGATTTTAAAATCATATGCTCAAATTATGAACAAAAAGCCAATTGTTGTTCTTTATGGCTTTGCGGTCAAACCGGTCAGTTGTAGCGTGCCAGAAAAAAATTGGCTGCCATCTAACCATCATAGAGTTTTTTGAAAAAGGCCTCCTACCAGTAAAATAATATATTTTCTATAATATTCCTCCTCATCCTCATAATATTCTTCAAGCTCCAAATTTAGAGTCTGCACTAAAAATAAAGGTGTTTGCTATATTCAACGATGCCCAAACTTAAGGGGCCACCAAAAAAGAAGGTGACATCAGCAGGTACTTGTCCTATGCAAGTGCATAGGTCCATGTAGTAATTGTGCTAAAATTCTTCCCTCATTTTATAATACATGTACTTTTAAAAGAAACTTTACAAAAATATTTGAAATTTGTTTTAAAACCTACGCAATAATTTTTATATGCCAATTTTTTTTGTTTGAATTTAATTTTTTATGAACTGGGACGTGTGTGCATTGATGTCGAAAGGGTATGGTCCATACAAACCATAATGTATAGATCTTATCTATTATGCATGCCCTTAGTAAAATTTTGACCTTAGATTGACGATGTCAAAATTTTATGATTTTATTATCGATTTATCCATTTTTGGGCATTTTGAGGTCAACAACAGTATCTATTTTGTGACAAAGTGCCCAAATTTTTGAATTACTATGGATTTCACCTTTATTTTGTGCCTTTTTCCAAATTTTACCCAATTTTTCAAGTGCTTAATTTTTTATGAAACGATAGTCAATCTTAGAGTTTTTTGATCTCGTGAACATGATGGTAACCTTTGTTTGACCTGCATAGAAAGCTAACCCAATGGTGGATCCCTCAAGAAAATAGAAAAGAGATTGATAGATGTAGTAGTAAGAAACCCTTCATGAGTTTATGAAACAAACACAAAAACCAAGAATCATCTGCAAGTAAAACACCTATCACACATAAGACATCAAGCAAATATAATATGCTCTATAACAAACCTAGAATTTTGTATTGATTGCACAATAATGAATTAGGATTGGGATTGGGATTGGGATTAAATTAAAATTAATGAATGAATTTATTTTTATAAAGAAATAATTTCCCTAATCATAAATTTATAAGAACTAAAGCAATGCAAAGTAGCAACTAAATTAAGCTCAACTACAATTGAACTAAAGCTAGAAATTAAACTCTAGTTGAATAAAGTATATAAGATTAGCTTAAGTGAAAAAAGAAACTAAAGGATATAATTATTAAATAATTAGATAATATTTTCTAATTTCTCTAACAATACATACATATGTATATATGTGTAGCATCTTAAATTGTAAGCACTTACAATTTTGATCCTTAGGTCCTATTTTAGTGTGTGTTCATTATTTTATGCATTATAGGACTTTTTCTATGCATTTAAGTCATTTATCTCAATTTGATTAATGTGGGCCCTTAATTATGGTTGTTCCCCTTCATTTATTTCATCCATTAAATCATCGTTTGCATGTATAGGCCCTATTATCCCATGTGGCCTATTTCATACATTTTTGTTTATCACACCTTAATTTTGCACATGTTTTGAGTATCCCCTTGTCTATATTAAATCCTAATTTGAATTTGAGACCCAATTCACTCATCAAGGATGACTCAGGATGTATGGGGTGACCCAAGTCAGCCCCTACATTGGGAGACATCCCTTACATTTCAAATTGGGCACAAATTTAAATCAGAGAGAGATCTTTTAATTTTGAGCGAGATTCCAACTCCGTTTCAGCCTCCTTTGAGTTTTAAGCCTTGAAATGGATAGGAGGGGTATATAAGAAAATGATACCTCCCTAATTTTTTCATATCATACAATCCTAAGTAATTCAATCATATCTCTCAAACATTCAAGGAGTAATCAAGCATTCAAGCATATCAAGCACTCAAGGAATTGCATTCCTCATATCCTTCATTGTCAAAAGAATAAATAATCATCATGCAAGTATGACTTTTTGGATTTATTATTAGCTATTTGTGAATTCATGTTATTACACCAATACTTGTGATGTCCCAAGTGCAATTGTATCATCAAAATGGAGGGCACTTATCAAGCGTCTACTACTTACAAAACTCTTCCTTTTCTTTATGAAAATTCTATTTAATTTCAAGGTTAATTCCTATGTAGGGGTTTGACATAGGAAACATCCTTTCCCCAATATTTTACCCCTCTTTTCTATGTGCAGGTGATAGGTGATAGAATTATGGATTCAACTATAGGATGTTTTGACAAGTTGACCGACAACTTCTATGTCACTTTTTTTTATAGATCAAGAGTGTCTCCCACCATTAGGGGCAAGTATAGTCACCCCTACACTCTATATCACCCATGAAAATAAAGTTTGGCTAGAATTCAGTGTATAAGTCAATATTTGCATTTTCTTTCCATATATGGTCTCGAAATTCAGCTCTCAATTTGTTAAATGTCTTTGGTTTGAAAAAAAGATCCTTTTTTTCTCTTCCTATCCCTATATCTGACATTCTTCATTAACATTTTCATAATAATTTTCCATAATAGTGAAGGATCACTCCATTCACTTAATGCTTGAGCCTCCTCAAACCTGGTTGATAATATTCATTCAAATATAAGAGGAGATAGGCCCATTGTTCATAGTTTGTCTATACATGCTAATGAACATTATTTCATTCATTAAATTTTAGTGAGCTTGAATCATAACATTTCCATTATAATTTGGATGTCATTAGTCAATATTAACCTCATATCATTGCTATATTTTATGCATTTAGATATCTAGGTTCACCTTCATAACATTTTGGTAAACCTGACTCCTTGTATCCCATTTCTAATTTGGATGTCAAGATCTACTTTATATGCATCTAATTAGTAATAATTTCATTTGTGTTTCTATATGTCATGAACATAAATATCCTTTCATTTATTATTTATACATCTGCATTGATGAAAAAATATAATATTTTTTCATGTACTTTTCTCATGTTTTCATTTTTTTATTAGAATAGTTTCATAATACATATATTTCCTAGAGGTGATAGTGGTTGAGCCTCCATTTTATCACTTTATACCTCTCCTAAGAACCCTCCTATTCATGAGGACATATTGGTGCAAGAAGACATCTCTTCTTTCCATGATCTTCATATTTGGGATGAACCATTGGAGGATGGTGCTTATTTTTCTCTTGATATGTACTTTTTTCATGAGGGTACCTTTGTGAAAGAGGATGATATTTTGATAGAAGATATTGATATGGTTGTTAATTCACTTAATAAAAATTTACCTTGTATTTATTTTAATGATATTTCATCTAGAGATGAAGTATTAATGATATATGTTTGTCCCTCTTCCAAAGTCTGTCCTACTCATGGAAATACTTTGATGAAAGAGAATATCCTCGATGCTCTCCCTTCCATAAAATAAACCTTTAAAGAGTCTAATCAAGTGGATGATGTCCATTTTTTGGGTAGTGAGAAGCCAAATATTGTTGTCCGCCTCCATCAAGATACACCCCTCAATCGCAAAACAAAATATTATTTGTGGTGAAAGGTACTCAACAACTTGATTATTATGTAGTAGCTCGCACGTATAATATCCAATCCAACAAGAAAAATTTCAATGTTCTTCCTCCATCTCAACCTTTTCTTCCTCCCCCTTGTCCTTCACAAGTTGGTAAGGAGAATAATCTTAATGAACAACTTTGCGCTACTCCTGCTAAGATATATGTTTGGATTTTGATTCAATTTTGACCACACATAATGCTATGCTTAAAGAATATTTGAAAAATATTGTTTTTCCTCCACATGTGGGACCTAATGATATGGAAGGATTGTTATAATGTATGAATAAAACTAAACCTAAGGCTAAAATTATGTTTTCCCAAGAAGAGTTACCTTCTTTTGAAGTGCAACGCAATTAAAATCCTCTCACATGAATGTGGTTCTTGTCAATGATAATGTAATTAGACAAACCTTGGTTGATAATGGATCTAGTCTTAATGTTTAAAGCATTGAGTTGTTGCATGAGAATAATGTGGGCATCTCCTTAATTAAAATTGGTCCTTTTTCTATTCATGGATTTGATAATGTTTCAAAAGATACATTAGGTATTATCACCTTACCTATCACTATAGGTCTGGTCACTTTACCTATACCTATCCATGTCATGCTTGATACCCTTGATGATCCTCATTTATGCTTATTTTATTAGATACCTTAATGTTTTTGACTCTATTTTACTATTATAAGTCTTTTGGACTAGGAGGTTTTGTATTGTTTTTCTAAGACTTTTGTTGTGACTTGATGATAACTAATCTTTTTATGATAATGTCCTTTGTGATAAAACTATCATCCTTGTAAGTGCTATATATATATATATATATAATACATGAACAATAATATATGGGGTATTAATATTCCGGGTGCAACAATTTAATAAGTCAAAGAACAAGTTTCAACAGGTCATTTGAAGCATTCAAAGCATGGAAAGAAAGGAAGCAGTTAGCAAGGTCATAAACAACAATCTAGTTGTCTTTCTTATATAAGACTTCTTCAAATCAGCTACAAAAACATTTACCTTCCTAACTATTTTCATTCTAAGCTATGCCTAGTTTCCAATTTTCAATAAAGGCACTCTCCCTATAAATGAGGGATTGAGATGCCAATTTAGTTAGTTCGTTCCAGCCTTTTTTTTATATAAAATATCCCACATTTTTCCTTCAAGGAGGTTGGTTGAGAAATGTAATAAACTCTTGTAGTAAGTATATTTAATGAGTAATAAATAGTTTCATCATTTCTGTGTTATCATTATGGTGGAATGATAATGTTTTAGATGTTTACCTTTTTAAGTTGTAGTTGTTAATCAGGAGTAATCATACAAGGGGGCCCTCTTGGTGAGGAAACCTTTACTTATTTTATGTAGTTTAATTTAGTGTATATTTTCAAGTTCTATTTTTGTTAATTTTGTAGTAAACTGCTCCTCCAGCCGTGAAAACTCATCTCTATGATTATTCCTACAACCAAAGTGATGACATGTAACTGATTGAATGTTTGATAATGTTAAGTTGAAGATGATGCAAGACATTAAATTAGTTAATGGTTTGTATTGTCATTGATGTCAACTTGATATAATATGTACGGTCATATACATAATGCCAAAGACTTTAGAGAATCAATGGAATAAAGGTTATTCTTTTAGCAATGCATAAAAGTCAAGTATTCACTAAGTGATAGACAACACCGACGAAGTGCACACCATCGGTAAAGGCAAAGAAAAAGTCACAGTGATGCCCGACGAGCAAAATATAGTATTGTCCCACAAAGAAAAATCCAATAATGCCCGATGGATGGAGATCCCAAAGCTAACTGGAGTCACACCGACGAAACTGGCAGTTATCACTGGTGACTAACTGCAGAGTTGACTGACAGAACAAAGAGTTCAGAAAATGACAAAATATTTAGTTGGCGGAGCTTAAGGATAGACTTAACTGGTTGTTTTATTTGTTTTATTCGACCAGAGTTAAGTAATTGATTTAAATAATATTTGTACAGTTGGCAAGAATATAACTACGAGATAAATCAGTAGTTATGCTTTAAATCAGATTGGGTGGATTGTTTTTCATGCCAAGAATCAAGAATTAAGGAATATCATGTCTATATAAGAGACAAGCATAATTCATTTCCAAAAGCAATCAAATACATGGGGAGGGAATATAAATAGGATGCTGAAGAGAAACTGATCAAGGATAACTTCATACAGTCCTAATCAATCAAGCTGAAGAAGAGCTAAAGAATTTTGTAGACATTGAGGAATAGTGAAGCACAGAATGACATAGCAGAAAGTGTGGAGCACAAAGAATTGAATTAATACATTGATCAAAGAGGTATTGTACTTAAATAGATCTAAAAATCTGCAATTCAAGTTGCATTAGAAACAGGTAATTGTGTTTTAGTTTAACCATTGAAGCATTAAGTCTCTTAACATAGCAGGACTTAACCGTCTTCCATAATTTAAGTATATCCTAAAAGATTGCTAAAAAGATTGTCATGAAGATAGCATTGAGTGCTCCATATCGACACACAGTCTAAGAAGGAGGTTGATGCAGTTAGGTAGCACCAGATATGCCAGATACCTATTGTGCCCATAGAGGTTGATCAATATTGGTAGCATATACATGCAAGATATCTAGTGACATTCTATTATTAAAATCCTCTAACAAGGTCACACTTAACAGTGATGTGTTTGTAACCTTTAACATGGTTGGCTCCTAACAGAGCTCACTTTAGAAGAGTGAAAATTTGGGGTACCGGTCCCAGTGGTTTTTTCCCTTAACATGGTTTCCACGTTAAAAATCCATGTGTTATGTGTGTATGGTTTATTACTTTATTGTTTTACATTTCACATATGCATTTATGGATTGATTGGTATACTCTGCATATTTACTGAGTATCGGTAAATAGTTTTACTGCTTATCAATTATCAAGGAGAATAAGGTCAGAAAAGGAAAACTGACAGACAGTTAATTAGTATAAGTATTTCAAGGCATGCATCTTGTAGGGACTTAATAATCTAAGATTTATTTGATTGGTGGTTAGTGATTAAAGGATAAATTTTTGAGGCCACTGATTCACCCCCCCCTCTCAATTTTTACTAACAATTGGTATCAGAGCTTGTGTGCTTAGAAGGAAGGTTTCAAGACCTAAGTCAAGGATCACAAGATGAACAGATGAGATATGCCCAATTTGAACAAAGACAACTTTGCTTCATGGAAAAGCAGGATAAGACTCCACTTATCAGGTATTGGTAATGATGCTACTCAATACTTAGATATTGAATACGTGTTGCCCACAGGACCATTAACAGTAGATCAATTAAGAGTGAAGCATGAGCACAACTGCATGGTCATAGAGATTTCTTCCTCTCTCTCTGATGCTAAATTTGAAGATGTCAAAGATTACACAACTACAAAGAAAATGTGGGACAAACTGAAGCTTGTACATGGCGGTGATGCAAATGCTCTGAGAGCCAAGGTAGAAAGCCTTAGAGGAAAATTTGATGATCTCAAAATGAAAGAAGGAGAAAACATCACACAGTACAACACAAGAATAAAATAAGTAGTCAATGCTATACGAGGTGTTGGAGGTACACTTGAAGAGGAAACAATGGTAAGTAAAATCTTAAGAACCTTATTGCCTGTATATGCTATTAGAGTTTCTACTATTCAAGAAATGAGAGCAGTTGCAAACAATACAGTTACTCTTGATATCTTGATTGGTAGACTAATTTAATTTGAGATGAATAACTTTGATAATAGTGTCTTACCAAAATTAGAGTTTGCATTCAAGTCTTCTACGAGAATAAGAAAATCTAGTCAGAAACACTCATTTAGAAGAGATAGTGAAAGTGAAAGTGAAGAAGAAGATCTAGATAAAATAGAAGCACTCATGGCAAGGAGAATGAAAAGAGGCAAAGGTAAATACAAAGGCAAGTTACCACTTGTATGCTTTAATTGTAAAGAGATTGGAAACTTTGCTGCAAGATGTCCTAACAGAAGAAAAGATGATAGAAGTGATGACAAATCTTTTGAGAAGAAATTTGACAGAGGTGATAACAAAGATTACATAGGTTATCGACAATCAGAAAGAAGAGATACATGAGACTACAAGGATAAATGCAAGAAGGCTAGCTACCTAGCTGATTGCAAAGATGAAGATACTGACACCGAACCTGATGATGACATCAAGATGGTATTTGTAGCTGTGAAAGATGATTTAGATGAAGATGAAAGGTATGAAGAAACTGCACTCATATCTAAGGTTAGAAAGAATGAAATCTAGATTATAAATAGTGGCTGCACTCACCATATGACCGGTGACAAAGAAAAGTTTAACACTTTTGAGTATTATAATGGTGGTACAGTAAGAATGTGTAATGATACACCTTGTCCGATTGAAGGTAAAGGAACTATAATGTTGAATAACCTGATTAAATGTGAAAATGCTTATTGGGTAAAATAATTGAATTATAATCTGTTGAGTGTTTCTTAGTTAAATAATTTAGGTCACAGAGTAGCATTTGAGAACAAGAAGGCAAAGATCTTCAATAAATCAGGAAAACTGATTGGTACGGGTGAACAGACTAAAGGTAACTTATTCTATCTGAATGATACCAACACCACTTGCTTAATAACTAGAAAAAAAGACATATGGTTGTGGCACAAAAGATTGTGTCATGTGAATTTTGACAACATGATGAAAATAAGCAGAAGAAGAATTTTCAGAGGCTTACCGACAATGACAAAACCAAACAACATCATGTGCAAAAATTGTCAATAAGGTAAAATGACAAAGTCTAGTTTCAAAAGTAAAATCCATACATCTGATGATATTCTACAATTAGTCCATACTGATTTATGTGGACCTATGAGGACAAAGAGCTATTATGGAGATATATATTTTATTCTCTTTATTGATGATTACTCTAGAATGATGACATTCATGTTTCTAAAAGAAAAATCTGAAGCATTCAAGATGTTTAAATGGTATAAGGCTATGGTAGAAAAACAAAGTGGTAAGGATCTAAAATGTTTAAGATCAGATAGAGGAGGAGAATTTATATTAGATGAATTCACTAATTTCTATAATGAGCATGGTATAAAAAGACAAGTTTCTGCACCAAGAACACCACAACAAAATGGGATTGCTGAGAGAAGGAACAGATCAATAGTTGATTGTGCAAGAACACTAATGATAGAGAAAGGCATCACCTAAATATTTTGGAGAGAAGCTATCAGCACTGCTGTTTATACACTTAGCAGAGTACAATTGAAGGACACAAAGAAGACACCTTATGAGCTATGGTATGGTAAAACACCCAATGTAAGTTACTTCAAGATCTTTGGTAGTCAATGTTATGTCTTAAAGGATGATATAAATGGAAATCTTGATGCCAAAAGTGATGAAGGTATTTTTCTGGGGTATTCTACCAAAACAATAGAATGTTGCAACCGACGGTCAGAATACTATTACCGACGGTCAGAATACTATTACCGACGGTCAGGATAATGATCAAGATAATGTGCAAGGTAATGAAGATCAAGCTGATACACAAAGAGTTATACCTATACTTGCAAGATATGTAAGAAGGAACCATCCAGAGGACCAGATCATAGGAGATAAGAAAGCTGGTACAAGAACAAGAAGTAAGTCTTTAAACTCAAATTGTTTAATTTGTGAGTTTGAG
>MU227033.1:1574817-1603569 GCA_018584345.1 Thuja plicata
GCTTGCAGTAGATTAGATAAATGAATGGTTAAGTATATACAAGTGCAAAAATGATTTAAAGTTTTAAGAGTTACTGATTCACCCCTCCCCTCTCAGTAACTTGGCTAGTCTTGATTATTTCCAACAAGGGGTATACACAAGAAGAAGGTATAGACTATGGAGAGACCTTTGCACCCGTTGATAGGCTAGAAGGAGTAAGAATACTACTTGCTTATGCTGCATACAAAGGATTCAAAGTATATCAAATGGATATCAAGTCAACATTCCTAAATGGAATACTTGAAGAAGAGGTATACATTGAGCAACCAGAAGGGTTTGTAGATCCAGATAAAAGGAACATGGTATGTAGACTTCACAAAGCCTTGTATGGATTAAAAAAAGCTCTTAGGGCCTAGTATGAACAAATTCATTCCTATCTAATAAATATTGGATTCATAAGGACTAGTGAAAACAATAATCTTTATTTGAAGAAAGATACCGATGCTAACACTTTGATTGCTGAAATATTTGTTGATGACATCATATTTGGAGGCAATGATATACTATGTAAGTCATTTGCTGATGAAATGAGAAAATATTTTGAGATGTCTATGTTTGGAGAGATCAAGTTCTTTCTTGGTCTACAGATCATTCAACAAAGTGAAGGTATCTTCATTACACAGTCCAAATACATCAAAGAGGTCCTGAAAATATTCAAGATGGAAGATTCCAAACCAGTTGGAACACCGATGGCTACTAGAATTAAGTTGACAAAGGAGGACAAGACAATAGAGGTAAAACAAACTTTGTACAGATCAATGATTGGAAAACTCATGTATGTTGTACACACTAGACCAAATATTGCACATGCAGTAGGAATTGTTGCTAGATTTTTTGCTAACCCCAAGGAATCACATGATTGCTGTGAAAATAATTCTAAGATATTTGAAGAATACTGAGGAATTTGGCTTATGGTATAGAAGAGAAGGTAAATTTGAACTTAAGGTGTTTACCGACGCTGATTGGGATGGGAATCTTGATGACCGGAAGAGCACAACTGGAGGAGCATTCTTTATGTGTGACAGACTTGTCACATGGATTAGCAAGAAACAAGGATGCATCTCTCAATCTACTGTAGAAGCAGAATATGTTGCTATTGCTGCAAATTGCTCAAATATTGCATGGATCAAACAATTGTTGGAAGGTATGCATATGAAGATCTCAGAACCAATGATTATCTATTGTGATAACACCAGTGCAATAAACATTTTCAAGAATCCAGTCATGCATTCCAAGACTAAACACATTGCAATCAAGTATCATTACTTAAGAGAACAAGTTCAATAAAAAGAGGTGATACTTGAATATGCGCAATCTAAAGAAAAATTGGCCGATATCTTCACCAAGCCACTACCCAAGGATACATTTGAGTACCTAAGAAATAGACTAGGGGTCAAACCCTTGTCTACCAGTTAGTAAAAGACTAAAAATGCATCGACCTATATATTATCAGAATATCTTTCATGTTGATGCAAGCAAAAAGATGAACTTCAAAGCTACATCTATATATAGAAAGGTATATATCAGAATCGAGCACCAGAGCATATTGATGTATTACTGATGGATAAGGACAATTCAAGGAATATATTATGGTTTGAAAGAAAAGATCACTTGACATTAATGTTAGATATCTGTGAGATATTTTTTTGGCATTATTGTTAAAGGGAGAGAAAGTTTCTATATTATCACAGTCTTCAGAAAAAGAAGAAAGATTATCCATTATCAGATTAATCCAACAGGGAGAGATCATATCCATAGGGAGAGTTGCTGACAAAAGATAGAGACATCAAAGAACAAGAACAGTGAAAAGAGAGAAATTGACACAAGGGAAGGATGCATCAAAACAAGAAACACAGAAAGCTGCAAGAATCAAATCTAAGCTAAATAGCTTACCGACGGTCAGACATTTTTATCGGTTATAAAAAAAACTGTTTGGTAACTTGATGAATCTCAACAATTGTATTTCATATTGTATTAGAAAGAGTATAGTGTGATAATATAGTATGTTTCCATCAATTCCAAAGGGATAGATTGATGAAATGTAACTGATTGAATGTTTGATAATGTTAAGTTGAAGATGATGCAAAACATTAAATCAGATAATGGTTTATATTGTCATTGATGTCAACTTGATATAATCTATACAGTCATATACATAATTCCAAAGAATTTAGAGAATCAATGGAACAAAGTTTATGCTTTCAGCAATGCATAAAAGTCAAGTATTCACTAAGTGATAGACAACACCGACGGAGTGCACACTATCAGTAAAGGCAAAGAAAAAGTCACAGTGATGCCCGACGAGGAAAAGACAGTATTACCCGACAAAGAAAAATCCAATAATGCCTAATAGATGAATATCCCAAAGCTAATTGGAGTCACACCGACGGAACTGGCAATTATCACCGGTGACTAATTGCAGAGTTGACCGACAGAATAGAGAGTTCAGAAAATGACAAAATATCTAGCTAGCAGAGCTTAAGGATAGACTTAACTGGTTGTTTTATTTGTTTTATTCGACCAGAATTAAGTAATTGATTTAAAGAAGATTTGTACAGTTGGAAAGAATATAACTATGAGATAAATTAGGAGTTAGGCTTTAAATCAGATTGGGTGGATTGTTTTTCACGCCAAGAATCAAGAATCAAGAATCAAGAATTAAGGAATATCATGTTTATATAAGAGACAAGCATAATTCATTTCCAAAAGAAATCAAATACATGGGGAGTGAATAGAAAGAGGATGCTGAAGAGAAACTGATGAAGGATAACTTCATACAGTCCTGATCAATCAAGCTGAAGAAGAGCTAAAGAATTCTGTAGACACTGACGAACAGTGAAGCACAACATCATAGAGTAGAAAGTGTGGAGCATAAAGAATTGAATTAATACATTGATCAGAGAGGTATTGTACTTAAATAGATATGAAAATATGCAATTCAATTTGCATTAGAAATAGGTCATTGTGTTTCAGTTTAACCATTGAAGCATTAAGTCTCTTAACAGAGCAGGACTTAACCGTCTTCTATAATTGAGGTATATCCTAACAGATTGCCAAAAAGATTATCATGAAGATAGCATTGAGTGCTTGATACTGACACATAGTCTAAGAAGGAGGCTGATGCAGTTAGGTAGCACCAGATATGCCAAATACCTATTGTGCCCATAGAGGTTGATCAATATTGGTAGCATATACATGCCAGATATCTAGTGACATTCTATTATTAAAATCCTCTAACAAGGTCGCACTTAACAGTGTGTTTGTAACCTTTAACAGGGTTGGCTCCTAACAGGGCTCACTTCAGAAGAGTGAAAATTTGGGGTACCAGTCCTAGTGGTTTTTTCCCTTAACAGGGTTTCCACATTAAAAATCTATGTGTTATGTGTGTATGGTTTATTACTTTATTGTTTTACTTTTCACATATGCATTTCTGGATTGATTGGTATACTCTACATATTTACTGAGTATCAGTAAATAGTTTTACTTCTTATTGGTTATCAAGGAGAATAAGGTCAGAAAAGGAAAACCGACAGACAGTTAATTAGTATAAGTATTTCAAGGCATGCATCTTGTAGGAACTTAATGATCTGAGATTTATTTGATTGGTGGTTAGTGATTAAAGGATAAATTTTTGAGGCCACTGATTCACCCCCCGCATCAGTTATTACTAACACAAAGAAGAGAAATAGAGTTAGATTAATTAGTTGAAGAATTCTTGTTTTAACATCAGTTTAGGTTGATTTTTTCTATAGGAAGTTATAGACAAGGTCATTTATGCAATTTCTTTACAAGCATTAAGTTCAAAATTTCTTTGGTTAAAGTTTTTTTAGCATGGATTCAAAGCTTGTTAGTGCACATACTCTATTGTACCATTTCAATTATACATCCTTGGTTTGACAAGTGAACGAGTCTTGATAATAGAAAATAATTTAGTATCTACCAATTAGGATACTCTATCCCTAAGTTGAGGTATCAAGCCCAGCTATTCATCCATTTTCAAGAACCAATATTGTTTTTTCCATTGCCAGGGATGACATCAAACTAAGAATTTATTCAAATTCATTAGTTTCTTTTCATTTTTCAGTAGTGCAGAAAGTTTGTTTTCTCTTTTTCCACCAAGCCTTAGTTTTAGTCAGTAATGAAACACCATTATTTCAGTAATTCTTGTGTAGGTTCACTGGTATTAAGTTAAATTTTTATTCATAGAGCTAGGAGAAGAGACACTCTTGGGAGATTCCTTCCTAATAATCATCATCCTGACAATCAACTAGTTGAGTTCCAAAACTTACCAGAAGAAGAAGATGATGAGATAAATCCCCTTGCTAATGCATTTTCCCATTTGAGTGGCTCTAAAAACTCCTCTAAAGATCCTCCTACTCAAACATTTACTGAATAATCCATTTTCTTTAATAATTTATTGAGAAAGAATGGCTAGCCAGAACCCACCTAATAATTCTACCTTTCCATTTCCCATTACCAACCAAAATGAAGTTGATAACCTCAAGAATTTTCTTGCCTCAGTCCTTCCTAAATTCTATAGGATAGTAATAGAGTACCCAGACACCTTTCTATTTGATTTTGATATCCTTTGTAGGGTCTACAATTATAATAATGATGATCATAAGCTCAAGTTATTTCCTACCACATTGAAAGAATCTACAATGAGATGTTTTATGAGCCTAGGTAGGAACACTATTGATAGTTAGAATGAGATGAAAGAAAATTTCCTTGAGAAGTACAAGGAATACTGTAGAGGCAGTGACATGCGAGGTGATAATATTTTTAGAATGCAATAAAAGGAGGATGAAAGATTGGAGGACTACGCAGAAAGGTTCCTATTTAGCTTTAGGAAGTCCAAGAATAATACACTTAGTGAAGATTCCCAAAATCTAATTTTCCTTAAAAGAATTAATTAGAATTACATGGATTTCAAATAGGATATTATCAATAACATGGCTACTCAAATCGATACACTCCAATCAAACATGAAAAATGAAGAGGCAGAAGCAATGCTGGTAGAATTTTGTCCTCATTGTAGATTGAAAAAGAGAGACTTTAGATGCAAATCAGTGGCTAGTATAGATACCAAGAAAGTGCAACCAGAGTTCATACTAGTAGATGATGATGAAGGATAAAAAATTTATATTTCAAAATGGTGACCATGGCCTCGAAGACAAGGTATGTCTTAGGATCTATTATCTTTTCTTGTTCCTTATTCAAATTCATATTTGTCTAATAAGTAGTGACAAGCTGCCTCTCAACCAAATTTTGGTAACTACCCCCAACAAAATTGGAATAACCCACAAAATATTTGGCCAACTTACCAAAATCCCAGTCCTCCACCTTAATGAAAACCACTAAAAGGGAATTGGAAACAAAACCCTCAATGGAGAAGGAATTAATAGTGGTCAAATCAATGTATTGGTTACCTATATCCCTTGAGTCATCCCACTCAGCTAGTTCTCATGCCTCCTCCAAATCCAAATGCTAATGCAACAAGGCCTACTTAATTTACAACTCAACTTGCACCCAATCCTAATAATAAACTAGAACAACAACCTGATTTATTCAAATGATCCTAGTCAATATCCTACTCATGTTGTGGATATAAGTGGCATACACTTAAATTCAAAACAACCTTGTCTGCACCAACTTCTCTTGGTATTACTAAGGTTCCTATAGAAGAAGGAGACACCATACCTATCATTGACCCCCCCATGCAACCTACTTAGTTAGGGGAGCCTGAACTAATTCATAGAGTTGATCTAGTGCCACCATTTTCCCAAAGGTTGGAGATTTTAGAGTGAAAACCAGACCCTACCTTTGATTTCATGGATAAACTCAAAAATTTATGTTAAAATACCCCTTTTTCAAGAAATTAAAGATGTACAAATCTATAGTAACCAAATAAGGGATGATTTCTTGAAGAATCCAGCGAGGAAGAAGAAAGACCCACAAATAATTCATGTAATGGGTAAGCTAGCAGATATAATGCTAGGGAAAGTAGTTGTACCAAAGTATTCTGACCCCGGTAGTCCAATATTGGGAGTCACTATTAATGGCACCTTAGTTAAAAATGCACTAACTGATTTAGGAGCTACCATCAATGTAGCATCTTAATCTTCCTAATTTGAGGCCAACTTCCTACTATCCTGTAGTTAAATGATAACTCTACTATCAAACCAAATGGTATTATTGAGGATCTTGTTGTCACTTTGGACTCATGAGAATATCCTGTTGATTTCATGATTTAATCTCATAAGGATACCTTAGGGGGGTATGCTATCATCCTAAGGAGACTATGGTTAGCCACTATAGATTCTTATATAGGGTGTATATAAGGAGATATGATCATCTCCCATGGAGATAATACTAAGAAACTAGTATCATACCCTCCAACTCAACCACATGGAGATCTTGACAAACATATATGGCTTGATCTAGGTAAGGAGAAGGAACATGATGAAATTATTTGGCCACCTTAATGATCATAGATAGAATCTCATTCATGAAAATCCAAGGAGATGACCAAGTTTTGTCTTGGCTTATGCAGAGTGACTATGGATTTGAAAGAGAAGAAGGTACTACTCGGGATTTTTTACCATGTCCATTGCAAATATTGTTTCCAAATTCATCTCTATCAACATACCCTATCCCAATTTTTGCACACCTTACTACCTCATGATATTAAAATGTTAGATGTAAATAAAGTCTCAATGTTTGATCTAACCAAGAAAGTAGAAATATCAATAGAGAGGCATTTGAATACCAATAATAGCCTCACCAAGGATCAACAACACCTCTTCATGGATTTGTTACAGTCACATAAAGATACTTTTGCATGGGATTATACTGATACAAAGGGATTATTTCCAAATATATACACACATAGAATCTATATCAAGGAAGACAGGAAACATGTTAGACAACCTCAAAGGAGAGTGAATCATTCCCTAAGAGAAACAGTGAAATCAAAGTTGCAAAAATTATTGGATGAAGGTTTTATATATCCAATATCTGATAGTTAATGGGTATGTCCTCCGGTTATTGTTCCTAATAAAGGAGGAAAATGGAGATAATGTGTGGATTATAGAGAGCTCAATCAAGCCACCAAGAAAGACCATGTTCCACTTCCCTTATAGATCAAGTCTTGGATTCTTTGGCAAGGAAAAAATATTTTTCATTTATTGATGGTTTCAATGGATATAATTAGATCAAGATAGCACTAGAGGATTAGGATAAAAATAATTGTACATGCCCACGGGGAGCTTATGCATACTTTTTTCTCCCATTTGGTTTGTGCAATGCACCAACAACTTTTTAGAGGGTAGTCATTAGCATTTTTATGAAATATATCACATTTGTATGGAGATATATATGGCTGATTTTAGTACATATGGGGAGTCCTTTCAAGAGTAATTGACCACTTTAAGAAAGGTCTTGTAGATATTCAAAGAACATAATCTCTCCCTAAACAGTGATTTTTTTTTTTTTTTTTTAATGTTTTTGCACTAAGATGGTTCATGAGCTTGGGAAGAAATGTTGTGGACACTTGGGACAAGATGAAAACAATGTTCCTTGAAAATTACAAAGAATATTGTACTGATGATAAAGGGGATGATACATTTATAATTCAGTAGAAGGAGGATGAGATTTTGGAGGACTACATTTCAAGATTCTTGTTTAGTCTACAAAAATCCCCACACCATGCACTGAATGAAGAATCTCATTAATTTATTTTTTTAAAGGGAATAAATGAAATTTGTACAAAGGTGTTGGACCTAATGGGAGGATGAGATATCACTCAAAATACTTGGGATGTTATCAAGAAAATCTACATGAATTACTCTAGAGCAATTGTAAAGAAGGAAAGAGGTTACCAATCTAATATGGGAAAAACATAAACGAATGGGGTATCCAGAGTGTAGATAACTCTTCTTCTCGAGGAATTTAAGGAGGAAATGATAAACAACATGGCCATACAATTGGAAACTATTTAAGAAAAGAAGATACACGAGGAAGCAGAAGTAATGTTGGTAGAATATTGCCTCCATTGCAGAAAAAAAGACTATAGATGTAAGACGAAAACCAACATTGACATGAAAAAAATTCTATTGGAGTTCCATTCGGTCCAAGGAGATGATGAATAGGTTTTATTCATTTCTCAAAGAAGGCCATGGGCTCCAAGACAAGGTATTTCACCAGACCCATTATCTTTTAATGGTCCTTAAATGAATTCTTATGCATATAGTAATTGGTGGCAACATTCATACCCTCAAAATTATGGAGCCTATCCATCTCAACCTTGGAGAAATCCTCAGAATGCTTCGAAAATTATCATAACCCTTCTTCCCAGTGAAGGAAACCTCAAGGAATATTTCCATAACCTTAAGGTTCTTGGCAACCACCTTAGGGTAATTGAAAAAAAACATCACAATGGAGAGGAGGTAAGTAATGGCCAAATCATACTGCTGGTTATTTACAATAACCATAGTAATAAACATTAATGCCACCTCCTACAAACACTACTAATTCCCTAATACCTACTCACTTACCAGCACAACCTATCCCTAATCGTAACAATACACCACAATAACAATGCTTCTATTCTGCAGATCCAAACAAGTAACTTGCCAATGTTGTAAATATAAGTGATATACATCTTAGGTCTGGGACAAACTTGCCAGCACCAGCTCCGCTAGTTATAACTAATATGCCTACAAAGGAATTAGGACAAGAAGGTTCTTCTGATTCACCTCTACAACCAAACCTAATGAAAGAAACAAAAGTATTAAAACAATCTGATGCAATGCCTCTATTTCCTCAAAGGTTAGAATAAGAAGGGACCGAACAAAAAGAGGAGTCAATATTTGATATCATAGACCAATTAAAGCATATATGTGTTAAAATACCCTTATTCCAAGCTATAAAATATGTTTCCATTTATAATAAATCAATTAAGGAATCTTGTTTGAAGAAACCTAGGTGGAAGAAGAAGGATCCATAAATGATACATTCCATAGGTCAGTTAGTAGAAATTATGCTTGGTAAGGTGACAATAACTAAATATTATGATCTCGGTAGTCCTGTGGTTGGAGTTATCATTAATAGTATTCAAGTTCAAAATGCCTTAATAGATTTATGGGAATCCATTAATGTGGTGACAAAAGATACCATGTAGCATCTTAAGATCACCAATCTCAGACCTAGACCTATTGTCCTACAGCTAGTTGATAGTTCTACTGTTAGGGTTGATGGAATGGTAGAGGATCTTGTTGTCACCTTGGATTATTGGGAATACCTAGTTGATTTCATGATACTCTCTCTTAAAGCCACATTGGGAGGATATCCTATCATTTTAGGATGGCATTGGTTGGCCATAATTAATATGTATATAGGATGTAGGTCAGGAGATATGACTATCTCAAATTTCATGACCACTAATAAACTTTCTCTCTATCCACTAGCACAACCTTAGCCTGATCTAGAATAACTAGTATGACCAAATGTGGGAGAAGAACTAGAGGAAGTCAATTGGGTTATGCAACTTATGATGATAGATAGGGATCCTTTCTAGCTGCTCCAAGAGGGGGATGAAGTGCTGTCTAACATTATACAAAATTATTATGGAATAGGTGAGCAACCAGGGTGTTCATCACATCTTGAATATTCATTGCAAACCTTCCTTCTTGCTCCTAGTTCATTAGATTTTCCTACAACCATAGATATGTTTTATACATTGTTACCACATGAAGTGAAAATTCCATACCTCAATGAGGCATCTATGATAGAATTAACTAAGAAATTATAGGTCTCACCTGGTAGATGTTTGAACATCAATAAAAAACTCACTCAAGAGAAACAAATGTATTTGACATAATTGCTTAAATATCACAAGTAGACATTTGCATGGGATTATAATTATATGAAGGGTTTGGAACCTAAGTTGTGTACCAATAGAATCTATATCAAAGAGGATAATATGCTAGTAAGACAATTACAAAGAAGAATTATCCTTGCATTAAGAGAGGTAGTAATAGGCAAATTGGAGAAGTTGTTAAACGCTTGGTATATCAATCCCATTTCTGATAGTCAATGGGTGTCACCCCTTGTCATAGTTTGTAAGAAAGGAGGAAAGTGGAGGGTATATGTAGATTATTAGGAGTTAAATATTGCAACTAAAAAGGATCATTTTCCCCTTCCCTTTATAGATCAATTCATAGACTCTTTAGCAGGGAAACCATATTTCTCATTCCTGGATAGTTTTAGTGGATACGACCAGATTATAATTGCACCATAAGATCAAGAAAAGACATCCTTTACTTTTCCTTGGGGAAATTATGCCTATTTCCCCCCCCTTTTGGCCGATACAATGCTCTAGCCACATTCCAAAGGACAATCATTAGTATATATTTTAGACACTTCACATGACTACATGAAAATTTATATGGATGACTTTACTACATATGACAATACCTTTGAGGAAGCATTGGGGAATTTAGGAAAGGTATTATAGAGGTGTGAGGATCAAAATATGTCTTTGAATAGTGAAAAGGGTTTAATAATGATGTAGGAAGGGGTAGTGTTAGGCCACTATATTTCTCAAGATGGTATTCAAGTTGATCTGGAAAAAAATGAGGTGACTCTTAATCTCCCTATTTCTACTAAACAAAAGGATGTAAGGAGCTTATTGGGACATGCAGGTTATTATAGGAGGTTTATCAAGGATTTTAGAAAAATGGAAGACCATTATATACTCTGTTAAACAAAGATGGAGATTTTGAATGGACATCAACATGTGAAGAATCTTTCCTATAGCTTAAGTTAGTTCTTACTCAAGTCCCTGTCCTTCAAGGACTTAACTGGTTAATAACTTTTCATATTCACACGAATGCATTAGACCATTGACATTGGGGAAGTTTTGGGAAAAAAAGAAGGTACTATAGAAAATACCATTTATTTCATCAGCAAAAATATGCAAGGACTAGAGCTAAATTATATTGTCACAGAGAGAATTTTCAGCAGTTAGTTATGCACTTAAAAAATTCAGACACTAGATTATTGGCTATCAATTTTTTGTGGACACAGATCATGTAGCCATTAAGTGCCTTATGATCAAGCCCCTAATAACAGGTAGATACACAAGATCATTAATTTTGATGCAATAATTTGACATTACCATAATTGACAAGCCAGGTAAAGCCAATGTGGTGGAATATTTTTTTGTCTAGACTCCAAATTAAGGGAGACTCTGCAATTATTGATGATTCATTCCTAGATGAGTATTTCTTTTCAATTATGATCCATACACCTTGGTATGAAAATATAGCTAATTATTTATCTCTAATAGAATCCCTATTAATTTCTCACCAAAGAAGAGAAGGTTTCTTGTTGAAAAGAGCTTCAACTTTTCTTGGAAGCTGATTGTTTGTTCTATACAGGACCAGACCAAGTCACGAGAAGGTGTGTTAGAGAGGATGAGACTTATGAATTTTTTTTATGCATGTCATGATGAGCCTCATGGAGGTCATTTCATAGCCAAACAAACATCAATGAAAATATTGAATATAGGTTACTATTGTGATGCTAGAGCATCTTGGGTTCTTAGAATACCGTGTCAACCAAAAATATGTTTGTTTTTTGCTTGGTGGCTTGTTGGAGATGCTCGGTAAACTACTTGGTAACTTCTTTGGTATACTCAGTTGAAATTTCTATTGCTGCTTCACCCACAAGGCTCGGTTCTATTTCTCATGTGGCTTTACCGACCTGTCTCGATGTGCTCGGTGGTTTTTTGTTTCCCATCTCACCGAGTGAGTTTTATTTGTTGGTTCTTTGGGGCTGACATATGCATTTAATTTTGGTCACGTATTTAATGCTGGGTCTATCTTTGGGGAACATGTGGACCTATTTTGGGGTCATTTCTCTCTCTTATGTTGGACATTTAAGGCTAAACTCTTTTGGTGGTTGTTGTATAAATATTTTATTATGTTCTTATCTTAGGGCATCATCATTATGAGGATTAGAGAGATACTATTAAGTTAATAATAACTTGGAGGTCTAGGGTTTCTGGATCTTGCATATATGAAGACTCTTCTATAATACATTTCTAATTATATTGGTCATAACTGGGAAGGCCTTACAACCCAACATGTATAAAGTTTGATGAAATAAACAATATATCTGCATTCCCTTCTTCCTTCTCTGTGTTGTAATCTTTTGAGTGGTTTACATGCAAGTTTGTTTAGTTCTTGGGAGTTCCTTTGGCCTAGAGCATTAACCCTCCCTGTGTCAGGTGGTTTCAAAAGTAGGATCTTTATGTAGGGAGGGTTAATGGTCCAGGCCAAAGACAATCCCAAGCACTAAACTAGCTTGCAGATAAACAACTCAGAATCTTACAACACAAAGAGGGAAGAAGGGAATGTAGATATATTATTACACATCATCATTATGAAGAGTAGAGAGATAATGTTAAGTTGATAATAACTTGGAGGTCTAGGGTTTCTGGATCTTGCATGTATGAAGATTCTTCTATAATACATTACTTATTGTATTGGTCGTAACTAGGAAGGCCTTACAACCCAATATGTATGAAGTTTGATGAAGTAAAAAATATATCTGCATTCCCTTCTTCCTTCTCTGTGTTGTAAGTTTCTGAGTTATTTATTTTCAAGTTGGTTTAGGGCTTGGGAGTGCATTTGGCCTAAAGCATTAACCCTCCCTGCATCATATTTGCCTATTCTATACAAGGACACAACAAGGTATACTAGGAAGTGTGACAAATGCCAAAGGATGGGTATAACTACTAAATAAGGTGAAATGACATTGTACCCTCAAGTGATTGTTACACAATTTGATAAATAGGGTTTATACTTTTTTGGACCTATTGATCCTCCATCAAATGTAAAATCATACATATTGGTGTGTACTAATTATGTAACTAAATGGGTTGATGTAAAACCAATGAAACTTCCTTTATGAGGAAATCTTTACCCACTATGGGGTTCTAAGAGAAATTGTGACTGATTAGGGTGTACAATTCACTTCCACTTTGATCACATCATTAGTTAATGAGTAAAACATAAGGCATAATAAATCCAACCCTTATCATCCACAGGAAAATGGAAAAGCTGAAATTACAAACAGAAAGTCCATTTTAACAAAGACAATGGCAGTTCACAAGAAGGAATTGGAAAACAGGTTGCCTGAAGCAGTATGGGGCTACAAGAACACATGGAAAATAACCATAGGTTTTACACCCTTTGATATTTTATATGGCAAAACAACCACGATTCCTGTTGAATTTGAACACAAAAACTTAGAATGGCCCTGGAATTAGATATGAATCTCTCCGAAGTACAAAAAGAAAGGATCCTATAGCTAAACGCTTTGGATGAATTCTAGAAATCTGCCCTGCAACAAACAAAAATGGTACAGAATCAACATATTAAATGACATGATAAATACATTAAAGATAAGAAATTAAATCCTGGTGATTGGGCTCTTTTGTATGATTCAAGGTACAAGGAAAACATGGGAAAATTGCAAATCCATTAGTTGGGTTTATATGAAATCGCCGAGGTCTTTCAGAATGGTGTTGTGTAGCTCTCCACCATTGATCTTGTTAGATTCAAATTTCTAGTAAAAAATCATAGGTTGAGGTTATATCATAAACTGACTACAAAAGAAGAGTTCTTGCACCAGTTCAGAGTTCAACAAACGTCCAAAGTTCCTTCAATAAAAGGAGGAATTAATGTACTACCTTATTTTTAGTTCTCTATCTTTATGCAACCATAATAAATACTCCCACATCCCATATCCATACTTTTCTCCACAAATAATAATCTCACCTCCATATCTCTCTTGTCTTCCACATCATCCAACTTTCACTTCACCCGTCAATTAATCGTAATTCTTACCTTGCATGATGCCTAGTTACATTTAATACTTGGCACAATGGAATCCTTACTATATTTATTACCACAATCAGGAGCGTGCAAGGTATGCATGTATAATCATTAGCAATTAGATGCTTTTACTTCCCATAATTTAATTAATATAAATATATTGCATAGTAAGTCTTGTCATTCCTATCTTCTCCACTCTCCATGTGTGGACACGTGCCTTTATTTAAGTTGAGGGGCGGGGAATGTATGTGTTTGTGTCATGTCCACATCATACTCAAGCCATGTCCTTATGATAAAATATCATGTCATTATTTTTAACTGAAGTAAATTTAAATTTTGATTAGAAGTGATGTGACAACCCAAGCATATGAAATCTTTTCTCCATGTGTTCGTATGTACTTCTTCATTATATATCTTATTTTTTATTAGAGTAAAAGTAGGTTTGAAGGGACCCTAAAACCCTTTATAATGAACTACAAGAAATATAGAGCATTAAAAATAGTAAAACAAAATAAGTTGGCCAAGACAACTGTCCAACATCTAGACAAAGAGAGAGCCAACACGAAGCCAACAAGCCCAATATAACAAGCAAAACAAAATCTAACACAAAAACTGAAGATCATAGAAAGCTAGACCAATTTTTTCAATGTGTTGTCCACCTCTTCTTCCATCTCATTCATCCTAAGAGAAACCTTCTTTATGTCCATAATGTATAGAGGTAGGGAAGCAGTCATCTTCCTCTTATTGGCTCTCATCTGATTACCAGGGCCCGACACATCTTGAGTCATCACTTCCTTCTCATTTTCCACATTGATGGTGTTCTTTTCCATGTAGGTATTCTCCAGCTTCATAACAAGTGTTTTCATGTTATCATCTGAAGTCTTCATCATCTTGAGACTGTGCTCCATGATCTTTATCAAGGTCACCTCCATCTTTTCCACTCTGGTCATCAGCACCACCAACTTATCCTCCTAATTTCTCCTATCATTTCCCTTAGCCTCCACAGAGTCTAGCACCAATTTATTTTCCTCTATAGTCCATAGGGAATCACCCTGTCTACCATCTATCTTGTGGCCTTTTTGATTGGATTCCTCAAACTCTTCCAAAAGGGCTCTAAGTTTAAGGTTGATACTCTTGATCTCACGAAAGGTCCACTCGTGAATACAAAAAGAATTCAAAGAAAAGGATTTAGCAGTTTGAAGGACACCAAAGGGAGTTTCCTTACCATACTAGGATTTTAGTAGACCATAAGTCCCTGAACACAACATTAGGCATTCTCCTTTGTACTTCTTCTTCCCTAGAGAAAAGTAGGGAAATAGGAACATCATGAACCATGTTGCTGGTATAATCCTTTATTAGCAGAATATTAGTATCAAACTCTTTCTCCTTTTGAGAACTATAAAATTAATCCATTATGCTCTATTCATGGCCTTTGACCACAACAAGAGTACCAACAGAAATATATGTTGGCACAAACACAAGTTTCTGCTTTTTTCTAGGTTCACTAGGAGCAGTTCTCTCAGCTTCTTTCCCAAACATTTTACCAGATGACACAACCAAGAAAGGGCCAAAGAAAAGGGTCCCTTTGTCCAAATTAGGAGGGTCAATTTCTTCATCATTGTCTTTAGTATGATTCCCTTCATCTCCATAATACACCTTCTTTGGCTTCTTCCTTACCAAATTCTTTCTATTCTTTGACTGAATTCAAACTTTTTGATCATCACTACTATCTTGAGAGTAATTATCCTCTTCCCCATAAAAAGCCATTTTTTAGGAATGGAATTCTTCTTATCCGAGGGCTTCCTCTTCTTGGGCATGGGAGAGACATCCTCCTCCTCAAAATCAGACCCATCATCTTTCTCCGAAGAGTCACTCACATCATCGTTCACTTCCTCTTCAGGCTCCCCAATACAAAGATTGGGATTCTTAGAAAAATTTCCCCTTGGGAACTCATACAAAAGCAATAACCTCTGATGCAACACCACTTTTATTGGGTTTTTTCTTATGATCATATATGATAGCATTAATGGAAGAAAGGAAAAAGTATGGAAACAAGACAATAACTGTATGTCTAAAATGATTAAAAAACAAAGTGATACTCGTGAAGCTTGGTATACCTCCCATCAACAATGAAAAACTCCATAAACATCTTAAGCATCCTATTCTAAAAATGCTTCAACTGATTAGGGTCAAAATAAGAGTTGTTACCTTTATCTAGGGCATCCTTCTCCTCATCTATTTTAGGGAAATTCAAGAGCACATGGTCAAATTTTTTTCTATCATTAAAGAACTTCAACCCTTCGGTGGACAAACCTGTGGCCTCAACAATAAATTTTTTATCAATGATGAATTTATTCCCCTATATAGTAATCACCCCATTATCCTAGTCATCCACAAATATCTGAGTAACATTCCTATCAAAACCTTGATTTTCTAGAAAAGGATCTAAACCACCTTTCAATAGCTTCCTCCATGTCTCTTCTCCAATTTTCACGAGCAGAAGGCTCAATGTAGTTGATGTCTCCTCCCATGGATAAATTCTCAGTACCGACCCAAAAAAACCAAAGAGTGAATAACAACAGGATCATAAAACAACTGCCCTTAATTCTCTTTAGCACCCATAAAATGTGTGAGTTGAGAGAGGTAATAATGGTGATAAAAGAAAAACATCTATCACCATTACCACAACTGATTCCAATTTGGGGATGTGTCAAATCCATCATTTCTTTGTATTTTCCCAAGCTTCCAATTTATTTGATCAAATACCAAGTAACATTTGATATCGTCACTTATCTCTTCCTCTCCATCCCATTTCAAAATGTTATTAGTCTTAACTCCAATATTTACAAACCCATCTGTCACTCCATTGGTTTCCCTATAGGATCAGGCTATATAAAATTTATCAAAACTTTGAATAATTTTAATAGCCCCTCTTATGATATTGTTTATATATCATGATGGTGGAGATTCCCCTTTGAGATATCTAATTATGTTATTGGAGTCCCCTTCTAACCAAACCCACTTTAGAATATTTTGTTTAGCTATACAAAGGCTCTAGAGATATCCCATGGCTTCAGCATAGTGGTTGGTATGAATACCCAAAGGGAGTGCCAAAATAGTTATGAAAAATTAGTATTCGTTTCTAATCACCCCCATTCATTATATCTCTTTCTACACCATTTATATTGCCTAAATTGTATTTCTTTTATGATTTTTGTATGTCTATAAGTCTAAATTTGGAAATCCATAAGAGTTTGTTAAGAAGTCTGGAGGCCGCATGAGGTATAAGTTCCAGGAGGGTTAATTGGAGCAAGATTTTACTCCTTTTTAGAAATTCAAGGCCATTTTGAGAAATTTTGAAAAAATTTGTAGAATTACATGAGTGAAAGGTTAATCCCATTATGGGAGGTCCACCTGTTCATCATGAACCTACAGTTCATGATGCTCTTATTCAAGATCAATTCTGTGAGCTAGAATTCTAAAATTGGGGCTGGTTAGACTATTTTCTTAGGCGTAATGGATTCAATGAGGAGATTTACATGGTGTTTTCTTGGATGTTTTCTAATGGAAAGGATGAAGTGAAGGGTTTAAAATTAATTACAACAGAGGAGTGGATTACATAAGTAATAGGGTTACCATGAGTTGGGGAACATTTTCCTAAAACTAAGGATGCAAGGAGTAATCGAGCTCAGTTCACCCATCCTGGAGATCCCCCTCTTGTTGCAGATAAACAAGGAATCATGATGCTTTCTCTATTGCCTACATGGATGGATGTGATAGTCTATGTTATAAAATATTTAAATTGTTAAGGGAGGTATTCATGCTTACATTCCATCCATTCAAACTACTCAGTCATATGTGGCATGGAAGAATAATGAATGTGCCAAACTTTTTGTAAAATTTTCTCTCCATTAGTACACCAAAAACCCAAAAAGATATGCCTCATTTTGTGTCCCATTGTTATCATATCAAGTTATTAGTTGAAATTTCTTTGAATGAAGTTTCCCAAATGTCTTGGGAAGAATTTGTTGGAGTTATAATGTTTAAAATTAGAAATGTGGGACCTAGCAATCAACCAATGACCCATTGCGTTAACACACCAAAAGGGGTTGTTAAAGTAATTAGGGAAGGATAATCATCTAGGAAAATCCATATTGTAGAGATTCTTATAGCCAAACCAAACTTTCCTGAACCCTCATCTGTTAATACAATTAATGATTCATCAAAAAACCCTAGTATTGATACTTCATCTTGAACCTTAGTGAGAACTAGGGAAGCCACTCATAAATAAAAGGAAAAGCAAAAGAAGTTGAGGGTAATGGAAGAGAGAATTCAAAAACAAGAAAATGAATAGGTCATCGCTAGTTATAAAAGGAGAAGGATGGAAGAAAAGGATTCTCCTGTAGCCACTGCACTGGTAGAAAAAAACCCAAAGAAACCAACCCAAGCTAAATCTTCTAAAGCCATTGAAGAAACACCTCAAAGAAGAAGTCACCAGCTTAGAGGAAAGCCTAGAAGGGTAGAAAAATCAAGGGAGCCTAGTGCCAATATCCATATTGAGTCATCTAATTCCTTGCATACCACTTATTAGGAAGAAACTCATACTTTTAGCAGTTTGGGGGAAAATTCACCACCATCCACACTTGTTGAGAAGAAAAAAAAACATGTAGATGAGGGTGAGTTGAAAGAGGAAGAAGTAAGAGAGGAATTTCCTCAAGAAAAATAAAATTTATTTATGGATGAGGAACTACCATAGGAAGATCAGGGTTTTCAAGGTCTTGATGAACTTATTATTGCTGCAGAGAAGCTGGGAGAAAAAATACCAAGCACAAGTAGGGAAGGTAAGGGAAAAAGGATATCAAAGCACACACCTCCTTATTCCCTCACATTTCATGTTGTAGCTTTATATTTTTACAAATATTTATTGTATAAGAAGATTAAATGAGAGTTAGAGAAAGCAAGGATGCAGAAAGACATTAATGGACATAAATAAGAGATTGATGTGTTGAAGAATAAGGTTCACACTATAGTAACTATGGTGCCTGAATTTATGCAGTGTAGATGACCACCTCGGGTTTATTCTTTGTATTTGAAGGAAAAAAATATTCTCTTTAAGCTAATGAGGATTGTTAGGGTTTTGAGTCCTTTCTTAGAGACACCTCAAGAGTTTTACCAAGTGTAGCAATCTTCTCCTACAACTATTAGAAATTTTCTTTGTGAATTTTATCTTCACAACTATGTTGTCCCACAAGATACTGACTAGAATCCCATGCTCTAGATTGAGGACATACATTTGAGGGATATCATGTCTTGGATCAATAATTAAATTATTCAAGGTTAGAAATCTAGGGCATACAAAGAGAAAGAACTTAACATCTCATTTCCATTAAGAGTCGAGGCCCATAAACCTAGGACCCTATATGATGATTGGAAGAAGCTTCTATGGAATGATAGTTATAGAAGGAGAATCCTACCTTTAAGAGAAGAGGAATTCTAGGAATATGAAAAAATGGACATGGTTGAAGGACAAACTATAATTTATCATCTAGTATAGTGATGGAACAACTTGATTGAAGAGCTAAAACAAGTTGAGCCTCATTCATGGTCAAATTATCATGTAGTTTTTCAGAGGGAAGCCATATATATACAATTGGGGATAACAAAATAAAATGATTGGTTTCCCATTATTTTTTGACCACCCATACTTCTATGGCCACTGTTGAGTTGTAGAGAAAATGGAGATGCCTACAATGAAAGAGTAGAGTGATCTTGATTGATAAGACTGAAGAATATGAATGGATTTTATTGGAGCCTAGAATCAGGAGGAGATGGATATATTACTATCGATGATTTTAGAATTCGTGCCCAGATTAGGAATTTTCCTATTGCTGGAAGACCAACAAGAATCTAGGTTGGGGGGAAAATGATGATCCCAAATAATGGATCCATTATTATCAATGTTTACTATGTTTTCTATATTTTGGTCACAGGTTTGGGTCATTCTCAGAGTCATGGGACTTGTTTAATAGGTGTCTTTTGGATGTTTTTGTGAACTTATTATCATGGACATGAAATTATCCCTTAATACCATTTTGGATGATGAAATCTCATGTATAGTTATAACTATGAAATCTATCTATATTAATATTAATTATGGTTTGATGAATGTTATTCTGAGAATGAATGAATATATATACATTGCATGTCTTTGTGCATACTAATATCATGATGCATGGGTAAGTAATGAAGTCATATAGTCAAGTTGGTGCTAAGGAAGGATCATGCCCTGAAGACCAAGTCAAGACAATTAAGCAAGGAGCAACATTAAAGAAGTTAATAATGGATTGACTATAGCTTGTAATAACTTTCCTTCTTTCTTTATCTATAATAAGTCTTGTCCGCCTATTCCTTTGGGCATGGACTGGTTGGTTGTTAGTAAGTCTGTATTCTTCTTTTATAAATAAAGTTCTAAAATATCCTCATAGGTTAGACAAAAGGAGAACTCAAAATAATGTATGATTCTAGTTTTCATTTTAAGATAAGTTAGTTTAGTTTCAAGATTATGATGTGTAACAACACTTTTGAATGAATAAAATGATGATGTTATGAGTTTATAGAGTTTAGTTGAGCTTTGAATATACTAGTTATCTAAGGGAGGCCACTTGGTGAGTAATTAATTTTCATTTAAGATTCAATTTCCTTTTTGTTGTAGTCGTTGTTCTGGAGTTTGACTATTCCTATAGCCACTAGAGATAGCCTGCAACCAAAGCATATAGAGTAGTTTCCTGTCTGTCCATCCTAAACATTGTTGTTGTTACTTGCATGAGTTTATCTCTAGCAGTAGGTGTTGTTAAAGCATTTGAGTTACTTAATTTCCAAGTATTTACTTTCCAGTATTAATTTATTTTAAGTTGTAGGACAGCATGACTTTAGCTAGAACTTAGCACACGTATAGTGTTATCCCATTTCAAGTACAATATGTTCCTGGGTTTACAAGTAAATAGGCATTTTGTTAGGATGAAGTAATACTAAGAGGGGGGTGAATCAATACTACAACACTTAAAATAAACTTTAAACCAATTCCACATAAACCATAAGCATAATGTAATCAAAAGAACATAAGAAAATAACACAAAACTCATAAAACCATTATTTATTGTCGAGGAAACCCTGGCCAAGGGAAAACCCCGGTGGGGATGGTACCCACAAGCATGCACTAAAGTATAATGTCCCTGTTAGGAGACCTAGCCCTGTTAGGAGACCTAGTCCTGTTAGGAGCTGAATATTACATAGTAAAATTCTTTGTTAGAGGAATACAAACTTTTTAAAGGTATACAACACCCTGTTAGGGGCCAACTGAGCTTACAACTCTTACAATAATACTTTTGTTACAAAGTGTTCTTAGTAATGAAAAAAACAAGCATCTTCAATGATTAGATAGTTCTAGTCATAGTTCTACAATGATCTCTATCATCCTCTGCTCTGCTATTTGTATTACATAACCATCACTCTTTTATTTCATATCTTCGTTCTACAAAAAGTCTTCATATATATACCTTTATCTTTACCAAGTCGGGTCTCTTAACCAAATATTACATAGTCGGCTCTCAATACAAAATAGATTTAATAAATAAAATATTAAATACATAGTCAGTGCTCTTACATAATAAAAATATAGATTATTCACAACCATAATCCAACTTATCTTGCTAGGAGTCCATGTCATACTTCCCAAATCATTGCTATAGTTCAACTACTTTGTATCTTTATTCTGCTGATGTTGCATGTCTTCAAATCTCTCTAACTCTTTGTAATCATCACAAAAATAAAATAGATCTTAGATGTAGCTCATTAATACCCCATAGTATCTTCCTCTAATCTCACTCACCATAACTCATCGATCTCAATCTTCGATACCTAAAATACCTTTGTATTTCTGCTTCTGTACTTAGTCAATTTTAGAACTGAATCATCAAAACTTAACTTCAAATCAATCGATCAATATGCCAGATATGTTGCCATAAATGAAAACTAAAAAGTGATTCATATCATAAAAAAGGATCACTTTCCAACAATCTCTCCCTTTGGCATTGATGACAACACTTAACAAAAAAAATGACTAAGTATTCCAACACAAAAACTGTCTCTCCTATCTTCTTCTTCTATTTTGCTTCTCTCTTCTCATTTATTAATTTTCTTATCTCTTCTAATTGTCTCTTCTCATTTTCTTTTCTTCTCCCCATTTTTTTCTTCCCTCTTCTCCCCCTTTGACAACAATGACAAAGGTGCATAAAAAAGTAATACAACTAGTGCTTTCTCACCATTTTTAGAATATCTTGAAAAGAATCTTCCAAGATATTCACTAATGTGCTCCATGATTCAATCAATAGCTGACTAACATGAATTAGTCCATTTATTGCATATGATGAAGTCTCTTATTCTTTCAACTCTATAGGCATAGAGTTTGTTAGTGATTCTGTTGTTTTCTCCATATCTGATAAATGTACTTCAAGAATTGATAGTTTAGGAGTGATCAAACTCTTCAACAAAACAAATCTTGACATGACTCTCCATTTATCTATATCCAATACATTCATTTTATCCAAAATCCTTTTTACTTCTCTGTCCATTTCTATTACCGTTTGTGAGGAGGTCTCACAACTGTCCATCATATTGTTCAAGGTTGCCCTATCCTTAGCAATAATGTCTTCAATGTTTTGAACATGTATTATAGGGTTCAAGAAATAAATGAATAGTATCCTACCACATGAAAAACAAATATTCGCTTTTGCTATAACAAATTTTAGAATGCCCAAGTCCCGTGAAATAGATTGGAAAACTTCCAGTAGTTTCTTCTCCAAGTAGCTATTCTCTGCCTTTTCTTCTTCTATCTTCACTAGGGTTTCATAGTGACCATTAAACTCATCAAGCGCTAACTTTAAGTTCTCTACATCATCTCTTCTTTGGAAAACAATAGGTACTGGAAGCAATATATTCACAGTATCGATTTCTCTAGACATTACTTTAGTTTTCTTGTCACTTTTCTGCTCAGATCTCTTCTTTGCTTTAGTGAGTGCGGTGAAGGCTAGACTCACCAAATCATCCTCATCCATATGATCAACATCAATAGGTTTGTCTTTACTTTCCAACAATAAGATAGAAGATGTGTCAATTTCAGTTTTGTCTTCAACTTTTTCTTCTTCATCTTTATGCTCCATTCCTTTATGTTATTCCTCTCTTTGTTCTTCCTCTTTCACCACTGTACTGTCAATGTTTCCTTCAAATGGATCCTTCTCATCATGAGAAGTGTCAAGTGTCACAAACACACCATAAACATATAAATCTGGTTGCATATCATTTTCGCTTTTCTCAACACTTTCCTCAACTAATTTGGAACTCTCTCCCATTCCTAAGGTTGTAGGCATTGTAGTCTTAGGAGGTGAAGCCTTCTCAGGAATAGTACTCATTAGTATCTGATCCAATGCTCTCTTAGTCTCCTTAGTAACTTATTCATATTTTCTTGCCATAATCTTTACTAACCTTGCCTTAGTCCTCAATAATGGTTTTAGTTCATTGAATATTCTATCTCTCTCTTGCATAGAAATCACATGTAACATGTTATCAATTGTTTGATTTCTAATAGTCTCATCTTCAATATGTGCTAACTATTTTCTTATTTCCAATCTCCCATACAAATCTTCAGGTACACTTCCCTCTATCTCTATCAGTTTTTTCTTGAAAACAAGTAGGTGATTTACTGCAATATCTTCAATCATAAGTTTATCAGTTTCCTCACACCTTTCATAGTACTTGTTTATTGTAACTAGCTTCCCTTGCTCAATATCTCTTTTCTCAATCATCTTCAAGTCTGGTTTCCATACTTGTCTATCACTTTCAACTTTCTTTTCTTCTCTCCCAGTACTCTGTTCTTTAGGTGGTGAATCTGGTTTGGTGGATCTAGTGCTTCTTCGAGGTGCAATATTAACTACCTCAACTTGTGATGTCTTCGGTGATGGTGAAGGGGTGGAAACATTAATAATAGTAGAAGGTGGATCATCTACCATCACAACTTTAGGATGTGGACGGGCTGCAGTAGAAGTACTTGCTAATCCAGAAGAATGTTCTGCTAACTTTTTCTTCACTTCCTTCAACTCTTCCTCAGTCAATCCTGCCTTCACACCACATTCATGAATAATGTTATCTACTTTCCTTTTCCTCATGCCTCTGATCTATTCGTCTCTCACTTTAGCTGATTTTTCTTCAAAATTACCCCGTCTTTCCTTAGATGTATCTACCTTAGATGCCAGAACATGTTTGATCTGCATAGTTAGGACTTCTGAACTCACCACATATCCCATAGGATAACACCGTTTCTTTGTTGGAACAACTACCTCAAAACATACACAATCTGTATCAACCATAAAACATATTGTATCCTTATATTTTTCAACTAAGTCATCAGGAATCATGTATCTCTCTTTCATCTGCCTTTGAAGAATTTTAATGATACCAAATAGTTCTCCATCAACCCATGTGTTTTTATGCCTTCTATAACTCTGTGAAATCTAAATACCAGTAGGTATCCCTTTTCTCCAGCCACTAGGGTGCATGCCTAGAAACTTATGCTTAATATGAATGTACATGTCAACTAGTAATGAACCAAATCTGAAGGTTTTGGACTTGTCTTTCTTTATCAAATTTAGATTCTCCAAAAACTGTTGTGCCAACACTTCACATAGGTTATACTTAGCATATTATTTCACCATTCTGTAAGCCATCATAATGACTCCAGCAGATATTGAATTAGGTCTACTACTATAGTAGAATTTGTAACCAAGTATCATCAAAATCAATCTCACATCCTGGAGATAAATGTCATTCACTTTCATAGCTTGCATATCCCATTTTGAGTGTGTTAGGGTTTCAAATTGCTTCTTAACATGTTTCTCTACTATAGGAATGATTCCAGTATTGTGCAGTCTAGTAATCTCATGTATTAGTTAACTACAAATCTTCACAGGTTGTTCACCTATCCAAATAAACTGATCATGAACTCTACTCAGCAATATCTTAAACCACTCATCTTCGCTAAATTTGTATAAGTCCAAAATTTTCATAATGTTTAACTCAGCTACATGTTTGAACTCATCTCTCATTATGCCATTATCATTCATGTACTCCATTTTAGTAGAAATATCATCAATACCCAGTATGTATACTTGCAATGAATATATGCCCTAATGTCTTCAACGTACAAAATGCCATACAGTGTCTAGGAAAATACTCCTTTAGGATCGTTGTCACATGACTTAAAAGGATGTTTCATAAATTTGTACCTAGGTCTATCCACAACATCATATATCACAGGTGCATCCATACTTTCTGTAGATGTAAATGATGTAAATACCTTTTACACACTAAATTCTGAGTATACACTTCAATCGATCACACCAAGTAGTCGTTGGATAGTCTGAATCTCTCTTTTCTCTAATTTCCTTAGGTCACTACTCTTCAAATGGTAAGGAAATAGATAACTATTAGGTTCGTTATACAACGTTAAGTGTCAAAAACTCACATTACCCAATACTATCTAGTAAGTCATAAATCTTGCGATCACAATATATGCATCGTCCAATGTTGTTCTCTTAGATATAAGTTCCATGATGTCAGCCAATATCATACCTAAGATTGCTAGAGCTCACTCCTCAAAATCAGGGGCATGATATATTCTGATATCTTCATCAATGCTCCCCCTAAGGCCACGCTCAACCATTCAAGTTGATTCTTCTTTGTTATCATCAGTCGAAGATCTAGTAGCATCTGCTATCTCTCCCTGAACCAATATCTCACTTGTCTCTTTGATTTTCCATATCTTACCACTGCTGTTATCTTCTTCTTTCTTGAAACAACTGTCAAAATCACTCTTTAGTTCTACAATACTTTTACCAGTATCATTTTCATTCTTATTTGTATTCATAGGAGGTGGTACTCTTTTGTTATTTACTCCATTATACCTGGAAAAATTTGCTATATGTCCTGGATTGTTGCATTTGTAACATATAGGAGGTCTTCTATCCTAATTTACTTGTAGCTTACAATACTTCATAATGTTCCAATGTTATTACATTTGTAACATGTAGGTTTCACTGTAGGTTATCGTCTATTGTCTTGTCTATATCTAGATTGATTGAGTTTCCTGCATTCTACTTTCTTGTGCCCATATGCATTACAGTTAAAATAATAACCAAAAAAAGTTTTAAAAGGGGCATTACCTCTGCAATCTCTTTTCATGTGTCCAAACTTGTTACAACCAAAACAACTACCTCTGAAAGTTCTGATATGCTCTTTAGGTTCTTCAAGAGTAGGTTTTTCTGTATCAATCTTTGCATCTTGTTTCTCTTCCTGATTCTTAGAACATTCAACTTCATTGAAGCCAATACCAGTCATATATCCTTTAGGTTTCTGTCTATCTCTTTGTTCATCGATCAAGTCACTGCTCATGTGAAGTTTCTCAATGTGTTTCTTTGTCTCAACAATTTCACCCTTTATGAGCTGATTGTATTTCTCCAATTCTAGATACTTGTTCTTGTAATGGTTAGCCTCAATCTTCATTTGTTCCATCAAAACATTAACTTTTTTCAAAGCTTCTTCAATCTTGTTTCTAGAATCTTTTTCCTGTTGAATCTCTTTAGCCATTGCTTCATTCTCAAGATTCAAAGTGTCATTCTCTTGTTCAAGTTTCTTTATTTGATCTAAATTATCATTATCTGAATCTTCCTTTATCTGAACCACAAGTTATTGTCTTTGATTTATGGAAAGTTCAAGTTGGTCTTTCAGTTTCTTGATGAATCCCTCCACTCTCCTTAATTTGAATCTCAAGTCACGATTTTCTGCTTTTTCTTTATCAAGGTCTTCAAGTGGAGCTTCAAATTTCTTTTGAAAATTATCTGAATCTATTCTAATCTCCCTTAAGCTATTAGGATTTCTCTCTAAGGGCCAAAATCTTTGATACCAATTGTTAGGATTAAGTAATATTGAGAGGGGGGGTGCATAAGGATAACAACACTTAAAATAAACTTTAAACCAATTCCACATAAACCATAAGCATACTGTAATCAAAAGAACATAAGAAAATAACACTGAACTCATAACACCATTACTTCTTTTCGAGGAAACCCTAGCCAAGGGAAAACCTCGATGGGGATGGTACCCACAAGCATGCACTAAAGTATAATGTCCCTATTAGGAGACCTAGCCCTGTTAGGAGCTAAATATTGCATAGTACAATTCCTTGTTAGAGGAATACAACCCTGTTAAATGTATACAACACCCTGTTAGGGGCCAAATAAGCTTACAACTCTTACAATAATACTTCTATTACAAAGTGTTCTCAGTAATGAACAAAACAAGCATCTTCAATGCTTAGATAGTTCCAGTCATAGTTCTGCAATGATCTCTTTCATCCTCTACTCTGCTATTCGTATTACATAACCATCACTCTTTTATTTCATATCTTTGTTCTACAAAAAGTCTTTATATATATATATATATATATATATATATCTTTACCAAGTCGGCTCTCTTAACTAAATATTACATAGTCGGCTCTCAATACAAAATAAATTTAATAAAGCAAATATTAAATACATAGTCGACATTCTTACATAATCAAAATATATATTATCCACAACCATAATCCAACTTAGGTTTCCAGGAGTCCATGTCATACTCCCCAAATCATCGCTACAGTGCAACTGCTCTGTATCTCTATTTTGCTATTGTCGCATGTCTTTAAATCTCTCTAACTCTCTATAATCATCACTGAAATCAAATCAATCTTAGATATAGGTCATACATACCCCATAGTATCTTCCTCTAAGACCTCTCACCATAACTCATCGATATTGATCTTCGATACCTAAAATACCTCTGTATTTCTACTTCTGTACTTAGTAGATTTTAGAACTGAATCATCAAAACTTAACTTCAAATCAATCGATCAATATGCCAGATATGTTTCCATAAATGAAAACCAAAAAGTGATTCATATCATAAAAAAGTATCACTTTCCAACACATTCACCATAAGAAAGATAGCTTCTTAGCATGGATGTCCAATCCTTGAGTTGAAGTTTTAGAACCTAGTTATTTATCTAATTGGGAAGTCTAACAAGTTTCATTTCTTTGCATTGGTTTGTGCATGAGTAACTAATCATGCCTTCATTGTAGGGACTCATTCATGCTAGCATTTTGCATTCATAATTAGTCTTTTAGCTTCTCCCTAAATGTATCTTAAGGGGGTGTTAGAGAAATTATGACATATTATCTAATTATTTATTAATTAGATCCTTTAATTGCTTTTTCACTTAAGCTGAGCTTAGGTACTTCAACTAGAGTTTACTTTATAACTTTATTTTAGCTATAATTGAGCTTAATTTAGCTCCTACTTTCTCTATAAATAAATTCATTCATTCATTGTATCCCAATCCCAATCCCAATTCATTAGTGTACAATTAATATAAAATTCTAGGGTTTTTACAGAGCATTTTATCTTTGTTTGATCTATTTTGTATGATATATGTTTTGATTGCAGATGATTCTTGTCTCTTATGGTTGTTTCATCAACTCCTACATGTGTATGTACATACATATAGATGTGCATGTGTGCTCACTAGTGAACACACACACACAAACACACAAACACACACACACACACACACACACACACACACACACACACACACACACACACACACACACACACACACACACACACACACACACACACACACACACACACAAAAGAGAGT
>MU227033.1:1612609-1630189 GCA_018584345.1 Thuja plicata
ATTCAGTATGAAAGTACAATGTAATGATTATTTATGAATTTTTGGAAATTTTTGGAATGATAATCAATACTTAGAGTACAATAATGACATCTAAAAATATGAATGTAATAGTAATGTATTTCTTTTTTATTGGCTGAACAGTAATGTCAAAAAGATGTTTCTTCATGCAAAATTTTTTAAATGCTATGACTGCTATCCCGCATGTGAAAAATTTGGGTAACAGAAACAACACTCAAAATCACATTGTCTCAAAGAGGGGCAGAATGTAGACACCTAAAATTATCCCTTTCTTGAAAGCAATAATTTTATACCAGACTAACCACCTCGCGGAAGCCTATCAAATCCTGGACATTGCTAATCGACTCAAGTGCATAAAAGTTTAGATTGAAGGTGATTCTAACAACATTATTAAATTCCTAAAAGGGGATAATAAATCCTCATAGACTGTTGATAACCTTATTAATTATTCTATTAAAATTATTCAAACCTTTGATAGGTGTGTCATCTCTCATGCCTATCAGGAAGTGAATATTGTAGTTGATTTTCTTGCTAATTTGGGTGTGAGATCCAAATATAAGATGACATGGTACATGGAGGACACCCTAGTGGACGATGGTATAGTCCTCCTTTCCTATGACCAACCACATGGAAAAATTGGCAATTTTCCCACCAATTATGATGATGCCATCTATTGATTATGTTATTATTGTTGTGTATGGAAACTGTCTGAAAGCTCTCAAAGTAATTGATTTTATTTAATCTTTGCATGCTCTATAGGAATTTTTTGAATTTATTGGGTTTGCTAGATTTTAGATTTTTGTCTGGTGTTCCACCATTTTTGTGTGCAATATCTTTTTTTGGTGAGATGGGTGGGAATAGACAGAGAGGAAAACCCATGAAATGTGAGAATTGCAGAAGTAATGCGACCATTTGGTTTCGATTGCAGAAAGGATGGGTACACCTTACTTGGAGAGGGTTCATGGGTATGATCAGAGAGTCACTAAATGTTTTGTGCGGGAATGGAAAAATGGGAAGCTTAACTTGTTTGGAAAGTTGATTGTGGTGGATGAAATCCTTGTTGCGGAGGTTTCTGGCCTTTCTATGGAGGGTATAAAGTTTTATAGGGATAGGAAGCTTTCTGAGGTTGTTGTGAGAAGTTCCCGAAGATGACCAAGGAGAAGGAGGAGTTGGTGAAGGCTAATAAGTCTAACTCTTATCCAAAGAAAATTAAACTCATTTGGAGGGAACTTCTTAAAGCCATCATGAAATTATTCACTCTAGATGACAGGTTCACGAGGGTTTATGACTATCACTTTTTGATTCTCAAACATTTCAGAAACAAGGTGAAGATTGTCTTTCCTTTTTATTTTCTCTCTTCTTTGAATGCCTATATTATGAAACATAAAGAGAATCCCCACAATAACCTTGTTCTTCATCAAGGGTTATTTTTCTTATCTATTAACATTTTAAGGTTAGGGTTTTTGAGAAACCTATTAGGGCTCTCTCAGCCTCTGATGATGTTGGGGAAGAGAGTGGTAGTTCTGAGGGAGAGGATTGGAATCCTGAGGATGAGGAGGAAGAGGCATCCTCTCCTCCCAAAAAACCTAAAAGGGTGGTGAATAATTTGTCTACTAGGACTGGTAAGAGTATGGGTTCTCCTTCAGGGGGGAGCTAAATTTGTGAAGAAAAAAAGGGGGAAAGGGAAATATCCTTCCCTTGAAGTTTCTAATAGCTCCCAAGAGATTGATATTCCTATTTACCCTTGATTTTTAGGATTCTCTTTCCCCTTGTGATATGGAACTCTCATTCGTCTGTGAAATTGAGCCTTCAGGACTTTCAACCCAAGAAGGAGATCACTTTTGGTGTTATGGAGATAGCCAAATATAGCTTTGTGTATTTCTTTAGACTCAATAGATGGGATTTTCATGAGATTAAAAGCCTCAACCTCAAACAAAGATCTCTTTCTTCTAATTTTGAAGATTTACAATCTAAGGAGGGTATGAGGAATAATACCCAGGTTTCTAGTATGCCTTTTCCCTCTGATGGTTTGAAGGATAAGCCTTAAGGGACCTCTAGTTGTGCCCTATGGACTGAAGAAGAGAAGAAAGTTATGGTGGATTGTTTATCCAAGAATGTGGAAGCAATTGAAAAGATGAAGGAAATGTATGACCATAAACTTGGGGAAGCTAATCAGAGGATCAACAACTGTGAAGCCACCCTGCGCAAAATCATGGAGCACAACCACAAACTTTTTAAGTCCTCAGTTGGTAATATGAATACCTTGGTGGCCAAGCTAGAGAAATTTCACCTGGATAGGACCTTTGTTGATTTGCAACAATAAAAAGAGAAGGGGACTGAGGACACCTCGGGACCGAGCAAAAGGTCGAGGGAAACATGAAGAAGAAGGCTAACAATTTGCGTCGTGATATCCTGGAGTTGAAGGATGCGGCCCAAAAGATGAATCAAGTGGAAGTTGAATTTACATAAACTTTGAAGAACCTGGGTTAGTATTGTTCCTCCTGCTGGTGTTGTTGCAATCTTTTGCTGGTACTCTGTTGGCTTTTTGTTGGTGTCAGGTTGGGGTTTTTTCCGTCTTGTTCTTTGTCAGTCGTGTTGTCTTTCTAGTATGTTCTATTTTGCTGGGCTTTGATGATATATATTATGTAATCTCTTTGTAAAGGGCTTTCGGTCCCTTCAAAACCTATTTTTGCCTTAATCAAACATAATTTTACTAACTTTCTAATTAATTAATTGAATAACTTTAATTATTTAATTAATTTGTATTAGTCTTCTAATTTAAATTAAAAAATTAACATTTCCCTCCTTTTTCATAGTTAAATAATTTTTAATTAATTGATTATCTAATTTTGTTCTAATGTCAATTAATAATATTATTATTTAATTAATGAACTTTCTTCATTTTAATTAAATACTATTTTATTATTTAATTAAATACATTCTTCTAATATTCCTCACAATTAAATAATTATTTTAATTATATAATTAATTTACTAAGTCTTCTATAAGTAAATAAGTTCTTTAATTTATTTAATTTTTCACATTTTTCAAAAAAACTTATTCTAAAATAAATAAAATATGTATTTTATTTATTAATTTCATGCACATGAGTTAACTAATTGACTTATTTAACTCCTTTCTTATTTCTTCTCATGCACTCATAATTAAATAATCTTTAGTATTTAATAAATATCCTATTGATCTTGTCACCTTTAATTAAATAATCTTTATTATTTAATTAAAATAACTTCTTAATTCTTGTCACCCACAATTAAATAATTATTTTAATTATTTAATTAGTTAACTAAGCATTCTCTAATTAAATAATTTTTTTAATTTATTTAATTAAATTATTTATTCTAGTCTTTTATAACTAGATAATTATTTTGAAAGACACCATTTATTATTGCGAATATGTGACATATAGTAGAGCAGGCCCGGCTGGGCGAAGTTTATCAGGTTTCGAACCCTAATTTCAGGCCGCATTTGCATCATGGTTCTCCCTTATTCGAACAATGATTTAATGGTTTCTCATCGCTCAGACCACCACATAGCAAGTTATATCATGAGGAAAAGATAAACCGTAGAAAGACTCTTCCCTCTTTCTCACCTATCGGTTATGGGGCTTCGTATTATAGAAATATTACGACAGTTAAGGATCTAAATACTCAATTCTTTGTCTTCAATAGAACAAGGTATGCAAGATCCAAATATTTCTCCTATAACCAAGATTCTTTTATCTGCAATTTGTCTTATAATACCAATGTCCATTACTCCCGACATTCTCTAGGTAGATTGTCTTCTAGGGCATCCCCCCAACACAATTATGCCTCCGATGATGAATGGATTCCGGCTTATGCACAAAATTCTTGAAGTTTTTGGCAGCATATGGCCCAGACGTCATTTAAAAATCTCAAATCTCAGGTATACTACACTGAGAATTATACCTTTAAAGGCTTAGGACAACTTTACACTGGCAGAAGAAACAACAACAAGGATGAAAACATTTACACTCCCCCACATAGACGATACCCTGTCAAACCCTACTTTGAAAACTCCCCTAAGGCTAGGGTTTCTTTTGGATTGGGTCGTAAAATCAAAACTACTTCTAACCATAGAGATCTCAAGGAAAACATCACCATCAATGGGGATCATATCTTTACTTATGGTATGACGGATCATTGTGTAGCTACCAGAATTTATGGGAAGTGGTATGGATATGAGTTAAAAGATAGCGGCATTAGGGAATGGTTTTCTCTTGCCTCCAGAGATCAGGTAAGTATGACTATCCTAAATAAAAATTGTTTTTTTCTAGAATGCAAAAATATCTCTTTACGGGACAAATTTTTATCTGCTGAACTTGTATTTTATTTAGGGTTTGCAGTCAAATTTGTAGAATGGAAGCCAAACTTTTGTTATAATATGTTTGATAACAACTCGGTACCCTTTTGGGTTAAAATCTTAAATATGCTAGTAGAGTTAATGCACAATAAGATTATTTCTCAAATTGGTAGTAGTATAGGAAATGTGATAGGGTTAGAACTTAATGCACTACATTCATCGGAGGTTAAAATACTTATTCATGCTGATGTTATGATGACCTTCCCTTGTAACATCCAATTCGTCATAGACCATTTCACATATAAGCTTACCTTAGAAAAATTCTTTGGGATTATTCAACATAAAATTTGGTTAAGTCCTAGCCAAGAAATTAAAAATAATATTATATATCATACCACAGACCTTAAGGAGCTTTGTACAGAGGGCTCTTGTACTATCTCACCTCCATTTGCTGATTTCATTGAAGAAGGGGAAATTTGTACATTTCCCCATCTTTCTAGATTCCATTAATGGTAATCTGGGGATTTCCTTTATGGATGGTGGGGGTTTTATTATCAATAATGATTTTTATCAGGATATAGTAACTAAGATGCAAAAGCCTCAAGATAATCAGGATAATGAAAATAAAAGGAATAAAACTCAAAAAGTTAATTTACTTGATAAGCAATTAACTAAAGAAGCAGTTAATGATGGATTCATAGGTATTAATAGTAATGTGATGATAGATAATGAACATGTGAGTCACGAGAGCTAGAACTTAGGGAAGACTGGGTTTTTACCTATCATCAAATCTAAGAAACTACGAACTAGAAAGCAGAGGGTGTCTGCTTCTGGGTCTTTTAATCATAATAAGAAACTTATATCTATTGACAAAGACATGACCGACTCTTCAGATGAAGAAACCAGTGACATTGAAGAAAATAATAGGAGAAAACTAAAATGGATAAATAAAATAAAGAGTCTAGATGAAAACATAACAATAGATGATATTCTTAAATATAAAATTGATAATGAGGTAAATATTACTCTCGAAAAGGTATCAGATGATTGCGCCACTCATAATATTGATCTCTGTGAGATGGAGGATATATATAGACCTTATAGATATCCTAGCCCCAAACCTTTACAGATTATTACCAATCAAGTAGAGAATGATATAGAAAGTAGATATCTTATTAAACAGAGGAAAACTTTTAATGACAATAGAATTGAGGCAGATACAGTGGATGCTGAAGTTGAAGAACTCAATGATTTCCTAGGTCTCAACATTGATACGAAGGATATGCTTATTCTCAAAACTATTGAATCTTTAAGTGAAGATTACCTTAACATGGCCGATCATAGGATGAGTGCAGTAGAAGATAGCAAGGATAGGAGTTTAGGATTGGCTATATCATGTGCTAGTAAGAAGACTCCAGAATACCCAAAACAGATCACTAAAAGAGGGAGAAAATCCTTTAAGGAATTACGATAGAGGGATGGATCTGCTTTGGGACAAGTTAAATTAACAACTATTCTGAATACTGGGAAGGGGCAGTGCCTTCCCAAGGTGCCATGAAAATCATTTCATGGAATGTTAGGGGATTAAATTCCCCTAACAAACAATGCCTCTTAAAGAGAAGCCTTTCTTCTCTAGAGGCACATCTATACCTTATCCAAGAAACCAAATTAGGAACAGTAGGATACAATTTACTTAGTAGGAAATTAGGAATATGGGAAATCAAAGGGGTAGACTTGGTAGGTGCTTTAGGAGGGCTAGCTTGTGTATGGAATCCAAGGTTTATTTCTTTAACTCTCTTAACCTCCAATTCCCATTGGATGGTAGCACACATTAAGAACTATAGCAAAAACTTAGAATTTATTATTATCAATTTCTATGGACCAAAGTTCTTGCATGAAAAATGACCTGTATGGAAAGAAATTGAAAGTTTCATTAATTGTTATCCTATTATAAACATTTTTATAGGTGGGGACTTCAACTCAATTTTAGATACAAAGGAAAAATCTGGAGGATCTAAAAGTAGCAATCAAACTATGAAATAATTTAAGGATTGGATACAATTGATTAATGCAATGGATATTCCCTTAGATAATGGTACATACACTTGTTCAAATAGGAGAGTTAATTATGAACTAATCACTAAGAAATTAGATAGATTTCTTCATATTGGGGACCTAACAAAATTAAAAGTAACTCTTAGAGATAACATAGTTGCACACTCAGGTTCTGATCACTTCCTGATTAGTTTGGAACTAGAAGAAGAATTAAAACCTAAAAAGAACCCTTTTAATTTGAAAAAAATGTGGCTTAAGGATGAGGAATGCATGCTCAAAATTGAGGAGTGGTGGAATGAAAAAAGTTTTAAAGGATCAAAAACTTTTATCCTTAATGCAAAATTGAAACACTTAAAATATAGACTAATTGAATGGAACAAGCACCATTTTAGAAATATTTTTGTACAAAAGGAAAAAATAGAAAAAATACATAAAGGAATTAAATGAAGCAATCTTTAAGAATGGAATGAATATAGAGTCTTATAATGAGGAAAAAATTTTACTTAGTAAATATGAGGACATTTTATCAAAAGAAGAATCATTTTGGAAACAAAGAGCTAGGTAAGTGTGGCTTAACGAAGGAGACAAGAACACTAAATTCTTTCATAATAGCTCTAAAGCCAAACAAAAATTTAATAAAATTACGAGTATCAAAAAAGACAATGGAATCATTATCGAAAAACCAGAGAACATAGTGGAAGAAATAGTTAATTACTTTAAATACATCCTGAACAATGAGGGAGGATCGAACAGGACGACCCAAATAGAGATTCTTAAAAATATTCCTACGGTAATCACTAAAGAACACAATACTTTTCTTAATGCGAAATTCACTAAAGTTGAAGTGGAAAACACTCTGAAACAACTTCATCCTGACAAGTCCCCTGGACCAGATGGTTTTCCTAATTTCTTCTATAAAAAATGTTGGCACATTATTGGGGATGAAGTGGTCTCAGCTTTAGAAGGCATGAGAAACTCAGGTAAAATACTACAAGAAATAAATAATACTTTTATAGCACTAATACCAAAAAAAGAGAGTCCAGACAGTCTAGATGATTATAGACCCATTTCTTTATGCAATACATTTTATAAACTATTAACTAAAACTCTGGAAAATAGGCTTAAAAGATTCCTCCCAATTCTTATTTCAGAAGAACAATCTGGTTTCATCTCTGGGAGATCTATTCTTGATGGAGTGATTATTGCCCAAGAAGTTATTCATACGGTTCGACATAACCATACCCCAAGTATGCTTATTAAACTTGATATTAGGAAGGCATATGATAAGGTGGATTGGCGTTTCCTATGCAAGTGCCTTGAAGCCTTTGGTTTCTCCAAGCAATGGATTAACTTAATATTTGAATGCATTTCTGGGCCAAAAATGTCTATTCTGGTGAATGGTATCCCTACTGGATTTTTTAGTATCTCCCAAGGTATTAGACAAGGTGATCCTCTTTCATCCTTTCTCTTTGTTATTATGGTTGATGCTCTTGGTATATTGTTTATCAAAGCAAAGAATGATCATTTGGTATGTGGTATCAAAATAACGGAAGGATTGGAAGCCTGCACCCATCAACAATTTGTGGATGAAAACCTTTTCTTTGGGCAAGATAATATTGTGGAGGCTAGGGGAATTAGGAATCTTTCAAAACTATATTCAACTGCTTCTGGCCAATGAATTAATAAAGATAAATCTGAGGTATACTTCTTGAACACCTCTAGCAAGGACCAACATAGCATAAGTAGAGTGCTAGAATATAAAATAGGAGAACTGTCGTGTAGATATCTAGGGCTGCCTTTAGATAAGGGTAATAGGTCTTCTAATCTATGGAGTTGGGTTTTAGAAAATATTGATAAAAAAGCTGAATCATGGAAAGGGAAATGGTTAACAAACACTGGGAAGACTACCATGATTAAAGTTATTCTCTCAGCTATACCCACTTATCAAATGATGTGTCTGAGTATGCCAAAAGGGATTGAAAAGGACATTAATAAAAAACTAAATTTTTTTTTTTGGCAAGGAGCAAATGATAAAAAGAGACTAGCTTTAATAGCTTGGGACAAGATTTACAAGCCTATAGAGGAAGGGGGGTTAAATGTTAAAAAGATCAAACAACAAAACCTAGCACTAGGAGTGAAATTAGTATGGAAAATGTACAAAGATCCGGAGGCCAAATGGGTTAAAATACTAAGATTCAAATATTTAGATGGATTGGACCCCTTGAGTATTTTTAGACATCACTCTCCTCCCAATGGATCAAGGATATGGAATTTCATTTTGGAATGTCGGAGGGTTATAACAGATAATATAACTTGGGATATAGGGAATGGAAGTCAAGATTTATTCTGGGAGGACTCATGGAATGCCTGTCCCCCTCTTTGCACCATTCTTAATAATGATACAGAGATAGCAAAGATTAAGCTAGAAAGAGGTATTCTTGTTAAATATTACATAGAATTTATAGATAATAACCCTACTTTAGGATGGAAATGGATATCCTTCAACGACCTTGGTATATCCCAAACCTTTAAGAATAAATTGGAAATGACTTTAGAGATGAAGAAATTTAACCCATCTTCGGATCCTGGTAGGATTATTTGGGCTAAGTCTAAGACTGGGGAATATAGCACAAAATATGGATATAGATCAATGAATAAAACTGAACTTACCCAGACAAACTTACCTATAGATCTCTGTTGGAACAAACTATACTTATCTAAGGCGGGAATGTTCACATGGGCTGCTGCTCAACATAGGATCCTTACGGCGGAATGGTTTCAAAAAATAGGGTATAATGGACCATCGAGATGTGTTTTTTGTGAGAAAGAATGTGAATCCATAGATCATCTATTTATCAATTTTGAATACCCATACAAATGCTGGATATGGCTAATTGACAAGTTAGGCTCGAAAACAACATTTTTGAATAATTTGGTAGATTTTCTAACTTCATAGCCAAGGAGGACGGAAACATGATTGTTTGGGAAGATTTGGACTATTTCTCCCTCTATAATGATATGGGAGTTATGGAAGGAAAGAAATAGAAGGATCTTTAAGGAAAAAAAAGTGACATAGATCAGTTACTAAATAAAATAGAAGCAAGTATAGTAGAGATAGTGAACAATCAAAACATGAATGGTAGAAAGGATACGGTCTTTTCACACTATCATGAAAAGATCCACAAACTATGGCATGGGTTAAGAATCCCTCCCTTTATAGGCCATAGTAATTTAGACAAAGCGGAGTTGAGGCAAAACTACATTTGGACACCGCCTACGAATGGTTGGGCCAAACTAAACTCTGATGGAGCATCAAAAGGTAACTCAGGTCGGGCTGGGATTGGATGCTACATTCATAATGAGTCAGGGAATTCGATCGCCTCCAAGTCTGCCTTCTTAGGAATGGCAACCAATAATGAGGTTGAAGGTAATGCCTTAGTAGAAGGATTATTACTGTGCAACAAGTTAAAATTAGAAAAAATCAAAATAGAAGGGGACTCCTCACTAATTATTAATGCCATAAGACTTGGCAGTACACAAAATTGGAAACTTAATGGCTTGATCAAAAGGGCTATAAATATTTTACCATTTTTCAAACAATATACTATTAATCATATTTATAAAGAAGGAAATCAAATGGCAGATCTCTTAGCTAACAAAGGGGCGGAAGGAAGGAATGAAGAAACTAAGGGTGACTCATTCATAGTATCAGAGATGTAATTCATAAGAAATACAGAAGGTAATAAGATTAGCAAAATAAAACAAAAAAGCAAAGAATCATTATTATAATTGTAGTAGGAAGGAGTTTTGTCGTATCCTTAAGTGTGAATCAGAAACCATACAATTTTAAGTAAATCACATAAATAATGATTAAACAGGACAAAGGATACCAAACAATTAGAATACCAAAGACCAATCGTTTCATCTCCGTGGAAGCTAGATAAGGTATGGCTCAGGGAATGGGTATATAAGGAAGAAAGAATACACTAATAGATAAGGCTAGTAGATAAGAAAGATAATGACGATAGTAATTAAATTAAGATGTACTAAAGCCCAGCTAGCCTTCGATGAGAAGATTTCTCTTAAGAGAATTAAAAAATTGATGCTGGTTACTTATGATATTGCAGTAAGAGAGGTGTATATTATTATGGGAAGTGAATATATTGAAAATGATAATTTTTATAGAGTAAATTGTGATATCCCCGTAATGTTTATTGCCTTTTCCCTACATGCAGATCCTAATATTGAGGATATTGGGAGGCTATGCAGGAAAATTTTCAAACGAAAATATTTGGTTGACTTGGAGAAAGTTATTGCAAGTATCAGAGATGACTTAACAATCCCTCGACCGAGAGATTATCAACAATATAAGGGAATTAATAATTGCATTCAATCCTACCCAATTTTGATGTTGGGAGATAGGAACAGGTACATTGCAGAGTTACCAGCCATCCAGAGAAACTTGGATTTTATGTTCACCTTCTTGCATATTAGACCCACTAGAGACCCCGAATGGTTTGATACATATTTGAGAGAGGATGTGGTGGGACTGCGTATTCATCAAGATGAGATGTATGAAATGAAGGAATAATAACTAATGTAAGAAGAATATTCATGGAACTACATTTATAAAGAGAAAGTAAATTACCAGATCCAATACAATGATTTGAAGGACAATTGTGTATGATGTTTTGGATATTTCTGTATATTTTTTATTTTTCTAATTAGAGGAACATAATATATATTACTACTAAGGGGGTAGATGAATGAACTATATTTCCTCCTTTTATTTAAATACGCCATTAATGGAAGAAACAAATTCACTTCATTCTCTATGCCTATATATACAATGAGATTATTAACTAACTTAATAGATTTAGAGAGAAAGAATGTCCAGGTGGGAACATTACAAACCCATATCTAGATATGCTAACTATAAGTTGGAAGACAAAAGATTTCTATTTTTCAATTATAATGGAAGTTTTAACATCAATTTATTAGATTACCCAGGAAGCAGAATTACGTATGAATTATTAATTAAGAAATTAGTAGTAAATCTAAACCTATAGGCAGAGATGAATTAGGTTTAATATAATGGAAAGTAGAGATGTATGCATAGGTATTAATGAATAAAACTACATATCTAATGAAATTTTTTATCATTAGGAGATAGCAATATATTTTTCCTGGATTCCCAGGATTTAGTCAGATCAAACTCAAAATTAGTTCTTTCACCACCTATGCACATCTAAAAGGAAAAAGAGTTATTAACAATAAGTTAACAAGTTTTGGAGGTGGTATGTTTTAATACGGATTTGTGAATTAGAAGAAAAATGGACATGTGATAATTAGCAGGAAATGATAGAGGTCTACTTCAGTAGAAATTCGACAATAAGATTTCATAAATTTAATAGTACGATAGGAAGATGGAAATAAAAAATAATATAGACAGGTGGAATAAATTTCAAATTTTTGTTTGGATGACGGAAAGAATCAAAATACCTATCAAACTATACAATTATATTTACAGATATAGAATTTTAAATTTACAACATGTAGCAAAGCCAAATTCTTTACAATCAAACAAACTAGCAATAAAATGTTTAGTCATAATTATCTATTTAACACGTCTGAGATCATCTCCACATGATTATACGATCGACGAGTGTGGCACGATCTAATAATGATATAGTAAGAAAGTAGCAAATTAAATCAATTAAATTTTATGAATGCACTACTAATTAATGCTACCATTTAATGAGAACAAAGGACAAAGTACTTTAAGATTATTTTTCGACGTCTATATTAATAATGAGAGATGGCCAAATAAGCATTATTAATTGATGATTAGCACTAGAAATACCTATCAAACTATACAGTTATATTTACAGATATAGAATTTTAAATTTAAAACATGTAGCAAAGACAAATTCTTTACAATCAAACAAACTAGCAATAAAATTTTTAGTCATAATTATCTATTTAACACGTCTGAAATCATCTCCACATGATTATACGATCGACGAGTGTGGCACAATTTGATAATGATATAGTAAGAAAGTAGCAAATTAAATCAATTAAATTTTATGAATGCACTACTGATTAATGCTACCATTTAATGAGAACAAAGGACAGAGTACTTTAAGATTTTTTTTTGACGTCTATATTAATAATGAGAGATGGCCAAATAAGCATTATTAATCGATGATTAGCACTAGGTCAGGGAGGATAGCATTATATTAAAGTAATTTATAACTTAAGCTCACTTACTTAAACCATAACTAAGCAGGCAGCTACATAGAGGGTGGTACGATTATATCTATAAATGGAGAGGTATATATATGTAATTTTGTATATATGTATGTACATACAAAGGAGAATTTGTATTTATGTATTTATGTATCTATGTTCGTTTATTTGTATATATAATCGTATTGAGATAAAGGCTAAGCTCCTAGATTTAATTACTAAGATTGAAGTAAGGTCAAGCATGCCGAAGGAGCATGAGATCATTATTAAGTTTATAATGATATTTTCATATCCTAATAAAGTCATCTAGCTTTCATTTTGAATTATGCCTAGGTAAACCAAAATTTCTAGGTGTCTCCATCTAAGTAATAAGGCCCCAAATTGCAGAGGATCTCCACCTTTCATGAGGAGGATCCCTTTTTGATGGATTGAAGGCTGTAATTTTGATGATTATGAATAGCATTCAACTTGCCTTGTCAATCACATTGGCACACTTGGAAATAATTTACTAAGGTAGCCAAATCATTCTGAATTTTAGCGTAGTACAATCCCTCCCCACATCTATTGTGAGCCATCTTGAGAAGGACATTTTTTCATTTAAAGAAACTAGGATAAGAATAGCCATATCTAGTGGATAGTTAATAAAGCAGTACTTAATAAAGGTACTCAAATTAGAGATATAATCATTGGAAATGTGACTTTAAAAGTACAAGTTTAATTAAATTTTTTGGAAAACTCGGCTGCGTAATTAGGGCAAGCAATTAATGATTAAAGTTAAGGCACTTGGATGGCTACCTTTATATTAAAACCTAATATCCTTGTCATTTTCATTACTATACCACTGGTTTAGATAGAGAGAGAATGCCTGCTTGAAAATGGAGTCGTGACTGCTAACATTTGTGCTGGAAGATACAAGAGCCATGGCCTTCCGAGGGACTATTAAACAGGAGCGATGGAACAAGATATTAAAACAATTACTGGAGGCTGTAAGGAGGGCCATGGAGAAATGCATAGGGGATATTCATTTTGACAATGAATTTACTCTACGAACTAACGGATCAATTGTCGGGGGTTTTATTGCTCTGGCTGCTTATGCTGGGTTTGCGAAAGAAGATATTATTAAGGTAGCAAAAGTTGTTTTCGTAGCTAAGGTCCTGGGAGGTTTGGATAAAGTAGTTCACAGCATAAATCCTGATCTCATGGTACCTTTTATGGAGAATATTATGAGGACTGAGATAGATAAGTTGTCAGAGATTCCTAGAGGCAAGCGTCTTCCCATGCTTCTAATCAAGGATGAGGCTTGTTTTGATATGCATTGGCCTAATATGAAATGCAATGTGGATTTCTTGTTTTGGGAAGTGCTAAAAACTAACAATGATAGAGATTGGCTTCTCTTGTACTGGGAAAAGGAAGGCTTCATTATCCCTGATATTTTGAACAAAATGACCATGGAGGATCTTTGAATCATCGCACCATCTGTCAAAAGATGTTCGAAACTACTGGGAGATGAATGTGATGAGGATGATGCCATCGTCATTGTGAGGAAAAATGAGGGAGAATGGAGCTGTGATTGGCTACAGAAGGCCTAGTACAAGAAGTGAAGCTACACTATACTTGTTAGTAATTTTGGGAATTCCCTAGCATGCCCCCGGTATTCCTTTTTAATATAGAAACTTAGATTTTATCAGAAGTCGAGATAGGATATTTAGCTCGAGTTATGTACTTACCTTTAATATTTTGAAAATGTTGTGAACAATATTAGCAATGTATCCGCTCTTATTAAAATATATAGATAGATAGAAAAAAATACGGGACTGGTTAAGATTAAATATAAATGATTAGCCTTTTATTTAAATGCTTTTATTTTCCCTCATGAGGCTATATAAATCAAGTGGAGTAATATGTTTTCATTTCCATGAAATTTTATGCTTAGATTTGTTTACAATTTCGGTCCAAATAATTGGTATTTTAATATGTAGGTAACTATACTAGTATTGTGAATTGGAAACATTAACTAATAATAAACATCTTGATACTCTCTATGATAGATGAGTTATGGTCATTTATTAGCCTCTGCTTTATTCATTAAAGTGGTAATTTACACTTTACCTCTTAAGATCAAAATCAGATCCCATAATTAAAAGCTTCTAACCATTCTGATAAAAGGTTCCCAAGGCAGAGTGAGTGTTCGACGGAGCTCCTCTGCCGGATGATTTTCAATTTTAGGTTCAAAAGGTTAGGATGACTAGGAAGCTTAGGAACATCATAGACATTTTCATTAAGTACTAAGATTGTCATATAGGGTTGAAACCTGCATAGGCATCTTTATACTCGCTTCTCCTCTAGGCCCGCCGCGGTATGAACAAAGTGATTTAATTTCTCTCTGTATGTCTACCCTGTATTTAAGTGATCTGTCCTTCTCTATAATTTACACTTGAATTCTGATTTTAGGGACTTAGCATTTTCTTTCTTTGATACTCTGTTTAGGCTCATTATTAATTTGGAATTTTCATTTCTCCTCTTAACCAGCCGTGATAACTTTGGTATCTTTATAGCCCTCTCTAACCTTAGAACGAACAAATTTAGGGGTTTGGCCCTACCTTGGCGCCACTCTTATTCTCCCTCCTCATCCCCCGTGACTCCTTTACCTGGGCTCTTGGTATTCCTGAGTCTTGATGGCGCTTGGTATTCCAGCTTTTGGATGGTCGCGATAAAATATATAACTTCCTAGAGAGTTCATGTTATTCCTACCCCTTCTTATTTTGGGCATCCTAAGTCATCTGAGAAACAGTTGTACCATGACTACGACTATTAAATTAGTAAGCACTGCTTCTCAGATAGATTTTGATAGGGACATTTCTATCAAGCGTCTGAAGTCTATCCTTCAGACTTCTCAAGCCATATTTCTTAGAGCCATGTTCAGAATCTTGGGTAGAGAATTCTTGTCAAATTCAGATAGATACAGGGTTAACACGGAAATCCCTGCCATGTTCATAGTGACGACCATCTATGTAGAACCAAGAAAAGAGGAAATTGGGAAATTGTGTATGTGAATCTTCAAAAAGAAATATCTGGGTAACATAGATAAAATTATCCATAACATTAAACCTGATTGTACCATTACAATGCCCAGATTCTATGATCTTCCAATTATTAATGGAAGGCCAGCCCCGACTGTCCCCATTAGGATTGTTGAGGACTTTCGTTCGTTCGTCTCTAGAGAGTCTGTCATTAAACAAAATCTTGTGTTCTTAATGACCTTCATGCACCTAAGGACCCCACTTATGGTGGACTGGTTCTACTCATACTGGCACGAGGATGATGTAGGGGCTACTGATAGGATGTGCATTGAGGACTCAGACTCTGATGAGATGCTTGAAGTATGGCTAGATGAAGGATATACTCAAAGAAATAATGACCTAGGATTGCCTCTCAGACAGATGGTGTCTCTAGGATGAATGGAGAGGAGGACTAAATCCTTTGCTTCTCTCTTTATTTGGCTTTCTTGTATGTTGAATATTGTTCCTTTCTTCCCCTTGATCTTGGTCCTCGTATTTCAATTTGATGAGATAGAAGTATTTTTTATATTTTGTTCTCATTCCTATTACTAAAGTTTAAGATAAATAGAATGTCAGAATATCATTATGAAGATAGGATGTAAATTTCCTTGATTACAATTCCCGTAAAATAGTTTTTGATTATTTAAATACTTAATTTATAAAGTGGCCTGGGTAATCAACTTGGAAATTAGCGATTCTTTAAAAACACCATGATCACAATATGACAGATGGTTAAAGATAAGTTAGTTTCTGGCTTAATTTATCAAATGCTTATAGATTTAGGACTAACTTAGATTTAAATTTTAGAGCAGCCATCTCTGATCAAGATATTAAGGACGCCTACAGAAGGGATCAATATCAGTATAGTCATGGTGATTAGTGTTTTGAATTTATTTTTATGCTAAAGTTCCAATTTTTACTGTTTCCCACATTAATGAATTTAAAGGCATATGAGAATATAGATATCCTAATGGTAAAATGAATAAGATAGAGTTAAAAAAGGAAATAGGAAAGATTTCTACAAAATGAGTAGGAAAAATAACAGTCGAATAGGACATTTAATGTAATCTATCAAATTTCAAACAGAATATGCATTTTATGGTTTCCTACTACATGGTAGGAAGAAGGGAATTATTCTAACAACATATACCTACTTGAAAAAGTTTCAGGAAAGAGGGGAGGCTAAATGGTAAGCAGGATCATTTCAATTTTATTCCTACCTGTTATATAGAATATGTCTGTTCAAATGTCAATAGGTAGTTTAAAGAAATTTTAGGATAGACCTATCCTGATAATACCTTATCCTAAAAATCCTAAATGTCTAACAAAGATGTTTGGATAGACCTCAAGTTAAGGATTATTAGCTTATTACTATTTCCTCTCCCCCTGATTATGGGTTGTTAAGCTGGAATAGGGGTTATATCAGCCATGGTACCCTCACAGAGACGTTAACGCATCCAAAAGAAATTTATACAGGTAAAAATCGGTAGAGAACATAAGATAGATTTATGTTACTGGCTTAAATAAATGATAGTCATAGAATTCACAGAGCTTTAGTAAATATTCTCAATGACTTCAACCAAGCCAAAAATGTACTTTATAATTTATGTTTAGGAGCTAGGAAGATTATAGAGGATATGTTAGATATTTTTCCTCCCAAATAATGCACTCCTGGAAAAAAGAATGAAATAACTTTATAATATGCAATAATAGTTCTTAAGGGCTTTAGATGGTTATGCAAAGACAGATTTATAACCTTCAATTTAATGCTAACTTTCCTCATAATACAGAAATAGATAACGATTACATATATATATATAGATACATACATACATACATATATATATATATATATATA
>MU227033.1:1630239-1643101 GCA_018584345.1 Thuja plicata
TCAAGAGACAGTAAGAGGTATATTTACATTTAGTAGAGGCGTAGATTCTAGTATAAGAAGTGATACTTTGCATAAGAGGGTAACCTTTATCATCCCAAGATTAAAATATCAATTATATCCTCTTATATTCATTTAAGGTTAAAATTACAATTTACTAACCTTTCTAACCTAGAAGGATGAAAGTATGTATGGATGTTAAGCTATGCAAGAACAAGTATAGCAACGAGACCCGACTCTACACACCTAGAGCATGGAAAAAAGAGAGTAGAAATAGGGATAGTTATGGATAAAGTATCAGAAAATTGGGAAGACAAAAGACAGTCCAAACAGACCTTTTCCAGTGGAGAAGGAACAATCAGCCAAATAGCGAGACCAAATATTACAGGGAGTGAACAAGAAACTGTCAATACAACACAAGGAAATTCTAGATTGTAATATAATTGAATAGAATCCAAAGGTCCACATGGCCATATACATGTGGATAAGTTAATTTATGATGTAAATGGGGGAATGCCCTCATATTTTTATGTAAACCATTGATCTGGACTCTAGTCCCGGGCGAGACTAGAGGTTTTCTTCTCCATTCTTTCCTACCAGTGCCTGAAGCGAATGGAGATTTGTAAATTCATTTTATAAGTAATAAATTTTTTTGGCTTCGGCCTTTTACCGATAAAAAAAAAACAAAAAAAAACTAGATAATTATTTTAATTATTTAATTTTCTAATATTCTTCTAATTATTAATTAAATAATTTTATTATTTAATTAATTTTTTTATCTCCAACTTTAAGTAAAGAATTTTTAATTATTTAATGAAACTAATATTCTTCTTGTTCTTGTCACCGTAATTAAATGATTGTTTTAATTATTTAATTATTAACTACGTCTTCTATAATTAAATAAAATTATTATTTTATTTAATTGTTCCATTTGAACAATGCTAACTCATTCTTCTAAAAATAATTAAATTATTTAATTTATTTATTCTCTCTCATGCATAGTTAATTATTTAATGCTAATTATATTATTCTATTCCACCCCTTTAACTCCCATTGACTAGCAGTTCATCTTGTCAATCAAGTTAGTTTGCTAGTTTAAGTAACCACTTATTTGTCTTGTCTCTTGTCATAGAGTCAATTACATATCCCGTCTTTAGTCATACAATCAATTATCTATCAATTAGTCTTAGTAATGTGTCCAATTAGTCTTATCACAATTAATCTTGACCATTCATCATCATTCAACACACCTTAGTCTAAACCATGTTTTGAAGTCCTAAAATCTATAAAATGAAGGTGATTCTTCATTGTTTTCCAACCATAATTGTCAAATATTTGTGCTATTGTTATCAAGGAGCAAATTTAAGAGGGCTACACAAAGAAGAGAGAAACAAGCAAGTAATTTGGGTGATATTTTGCATTGCTTTATTTGAGTATTTTATGACGCTTATATCATGTTTAGACTTTCTTTCTTGAATGGAATAAGAATTTATGCATAAGTAGGATCTTTTGTGGTTAGATCCTCCAATCTCTTTTGTAGGTGTTATCCCAATATATCCAATTTTCCCAATTACAAGGAGTTTTTAGCAATTCCCAAGTGGTTATCAGAAAAGTTAATGATAATTATAAGACAAATGATGAAAAACTAATACCTTACAAGAGAATGGTCGATGATTTTAAAGAACATTTCATAAAAATTACTTTTGAACAAAGTCCTAGAGATAATGATAGAATTGTTGGTGTCGTGACTACTATAGTATCTCTTAACAATATTCCATAAAATCTACACACTATGAATTCTTGATAGAACATCTCATGGTTCCTACTTATGAGGTTCCTCAATCTAAGCTAGGCATATCATATTATTGGCCCTTCTTCCTTGTGGCATGATGATATCTACTCCTATCTACATAAAAACATATTACCTCCTAATATTTCCAACAATTTTCATCAAACCTTCATTAATTGAGCCTCCCACCATGCAATCATTACCGATAGCCTATATCAAATAGGTCTTGATAGTATTTTATTTAGATGTCTTGAGTGTGACAAAGTCCAAATTTCCTTACGAGAGGAATGCAAGGGAGTTTGTGGGGCACATTCTGATGGTCCTACCTTAGCTAAGAAACTTAGGAGAGCTGGTTACTATTGGTCGACTATGGAAATAAATTCATACCAATTTGTGAAGAAATGCAAACAATGTCAAATTCATGGAGAATTAATATACAACCCAACAAAAGAATTACAATCAATTGCTACACCTTGGCCCTTTTGTTAATGGGGACTCAACCTTACAGGTGAGATCCATCCACCTGTTAAATGCACAAGACAACTGATAGGTTAGGGGTGTCAATAAAAAACCTATAGAACCTTTCCTTGAATCAGATCCACAAATGATATCCTTAATTCTTTAACAAAAAAAAATATAAACATGAAAGAATATAGAAACCACCATACATAATGGAATGCCAGATTTATATGGAAAACCTTGTCAAGGGAAAAACCATAGAGAATATTAATTCTCAAATGTATAGGAACACGTGTTAGGATGACATCGATTATGGTGATTTTTACAAAGAAAGGCTCACTTACAAAAGGCTCGCTACCCAAAGAAGGCTCACTACCAAAGGGATCAATTCTCAGATGAAGAAGGATAAAAGATAATATATCTACCATTGATGCACTTCTACAAATCAACCAAATAATTTGTAGATTCCTTTAAGTCACTGGTTCTAGTAGCTAACATAAGAAAGTCCACACTGCTCCACACTACTCAACACCACACTTTGCATCACTTCATACATAGAGGGATACAAATCCTCTTTCACACATCCCCATCACATATGCACACACTTGCACAAGTATACACATATGCCACACATTTTCCTCAATAATTTATCCTTGATTTATACCATCTATTCATTTATGAAATCTCCCACTATTGGCTAAGGATCTTAACAAAACATAATTTAAATAAGGTTGGCACTAAACATTCCTATGGTGGAAATGAATGAGAAGTGGACCAAAAAAATGCCTCAACTGATACTAAAATAATCATCATAAATGTTACACTTCATCTTACATTTACTGGGGCAATTAATTAAAGTGTAAACACCCAAGGTCGACCAAACCTAGGGTAAAGACACCATTGAACTTTGAAACCATGTCTCTAAAACTCAACCTCTCATGTCATTTGAACTAAATGAAGCTAAGTACATTACAAAATTAGTTCCAAAACCACAACATCAAAAACCATTATGCAAAGAAATGCAAAGCATGAATTTCACTTAGGTAACACTATCAATCACAGTCATACTCAAACAAACACCAATTTCACTAAACTGCAATTCAATGCACAAAAAATTGAATCTAAATCTCCAAATATTACTCAACAACATACTGAAACCTCATCAATATATTTCCAATATGAAGGATATGTGGAGAAAAAACTCTTAGCACCACTACATAGGAAACTATCACTAATGACAACGTTACTAACTCAACCATCAACTCATTCTGCTCAAACCTACAATAATCTCCCTACTTGTCATTGATGGAAACACATTAATAACATAAAAGAAATGACAACTCTCCTATTCCAAAATTCTCCCCTAAATGTCATTAACTCTCCCCCTTTGATATCAATGGAAAAATCCAGTATTATAAACTACTTATTCTTCTCAACTCCCCCTAAGATATATACATATAGTCTCACAACTACACTCAACTCCCACTAAGAGAAAGCCACCATCATTAGTATAGATTCAAGATTATATATTGAATTCAGTGGAATAATGCAACTCCATATGCATCTAGCTCTAATAAGGAGAAATAACCCCCAATCTCTCCCATATATACTCAAAGGTATCTTTCGAAAGTGTCTTGGTAAAAATATCAACAATGTGTTCTTTTGTATGTACATACTCAAGCTTTACCTCATTCTCCAAAAAATGTTCTCTCCAAAAGTGATACCAGATCAATATGTGTTTTTTCCTTGAATGCAGTACCATATTCTTTGAAATATTTATTGTAATGGCATTGTCACATAAGATAGAAATGGGTTCATCAAATATTATTTCAATGCCTTTTAAAGTTTGTTTCATCCATAATATTTGTGTACAACATAATGCAACAACAATATGTTCAACTTTAGTGGTAGACAAAAATACTAAATATTGTTTCTTACTTGACCAAGCAACTAATCATGGTTCAAGAAAAAATGCACCCCTACTTGTACTTTTCCTATCATCCACACAATCGGCTCAGTCTGCATCAGTATAAGAAGTCAAAATAAAGTCATATTTTCTAGGATAACATAGTCCAAAGTCTTCTATTCCTTTCAAAAATTTATAAATTCTTTTCATAGCAACAACATGTGTTTCACTAGGATCTTGTTGAGATCTAGCTACAAGATAAACAACATACATGATATTTGATCAAGTAGAAGTCAGTTATAACAATCCCTATCGTTGATTTGTGTTTATTCTCATCAACCTTAGGAGATTAAACATCTTTACTCAACTTAAAATTAGTTACCATAGGAGTACATACTGGTTTAGTATTCCCCATTTCAAACTTCCTCAACATTTCTTTAATGTACTTTGATTGTAAAATAAATGTACCTTCACTCTATTGATTGACTTGCAAATCAAGAAATTAATTCATTTACCCATTTATGTACATTTCAAACTCTTCTTGCATCTCATCAACAAACTTTTTTCACATACCACCATTTCCTCCAAACATTATATCATCCACATAAACAACTACAACAAATATTTAATTTTCTCTGACCTTAAAATAGAGATTAATCTCAATAGTACATTTTTTAAATACTTGCTTCAATAAATACCCATTGAACCTTGCATACCAAGCTATAGGAGCTTTCTTAATTTCATATAGTTCCTTCTTCAATTTTTAAATCATATCCAAAGCATTTGATAGCTTGAATCCTTTTGGTTTCTCTATGTATACTTCTTCTTTCAGCTCTTCATTTAAGATAGCAATTTTCACGTCCATCTAATAAAACTTGATGTTCTTATGTGTTGTAAATGCTAGAAGAATTTTGATTGCCTCCATTCTTTCCATAGCAGCATAAGTATCCTCAAAATTAATTACTTTCACTTTCATATAGCCTTTACATGAAAGTCTTGCCTTATTCCTCACTATTTGTTCATCTTCATCCAATTTTTTTTTCCAGAATACCCATTTTGTTCCAATTACATTCTTATCCACTAGCCTTGGGACCAGTTCCCATATCTGTTTTTTCTCAATATGATCTAGTTATTCTTTCATATCTTTCAACCAATATTTATCACTATAAGCTTCTTTCAAAATCCTCAATTTTATTTATGAAATTAAGTACAAGTTTACTTGTTCTTCAACATCTTTACTTCTTGTGATGACACCTCTATTTTTATCTGCTATAATTTGTTTCTCTAAATGATTCTTCTACACATACTTTTTAGGAGTAATTAGATAGAGCAACTTCTGTATGATTCAACAGCTTAGTATCTTTGGTCTTCTCTTCTTGTTCTTTGTTGGTTGACTCATCTGATTCATATCCAACTTCTACTTCTATAACCTTTATAATGTCTTCATCAACCTTCACATTTGTGCTTTCAACTATTCTTCCTAGTCTCTTATTGTAACATTTGTAATATTTTCTTTTAGTAGAGTAGCCAAGGAACATGCCTTCATAAGCTCTGGTATCAAACTTTCCCAAACTTTCTTCATCTCTTGTGATATAACACCTACTTCCAAATACTCTGAAATATTTCACAGAAGGAGTCCTTCCATACCATAACTCATAGGATGTCTTTCTAAAAAAATTTCTTATATGAACTCTATTAAGTATGTATACTGCACTATGTATTGCTTCTTTCCAGTAGATTTCCAAAATATCTCCTTTTATCACTGTTCTACTAGCTTCTTGAATTGTTTTGTTCTTTATTTGAACCACACCATTCTACTGTGACATTCTAGTAGTAGACAAGTTCCTTCTTACTCACAGAAAGTATTAAATTATTTATAAGTAAATTCTCCTACTTTTTTAGACCTAAAGAATTATATTCTTCTCTCTATCTCATTCTCAACCATAGCGTTGAATGTCTGAAAATTCTCTAGAGCTTCTAATTTTTCTTTCAAGAAAGTAACCCAACTCATTCTAGAGTTATCATTAATTAAAATTATAAAATACTTGTCACCTTATTGTCTTCTTGTTCTAGTTGGACCAAAAAGATCAGTGTGTACTAGTTCTGGTTGTACAATTTCTTGGAATTCTACAAAAACAAAGGGAAATGCCTTTTTTTGTGATGGAACTATTTTTTTGATAATAGATATTGATATGTTTTGATTTATGTAGATAAGAGTGGATATATTTATGGAATGACAATTAAATGTGCTTACATAAGATATTTTCTCAAATAAGTGCGTGATTGCAATATTTGATTTGATTAGATTAGAATTTATTGATGTAGATTTCACTTAGATGATTGCATTGGTTCCATGATCAATTATGTTAACACTAGTCGATGTGATGTTTGTTTGTTTTATTCTATCTAATATTATAGATCTAATGCATAGATAATTAATATCATTATCTAGATATTCAAGATTTATTTTCAATTCCTCTTTACCTTATTACTTTTTTTATTTCTTTAATCAACACTTAGGCAATATTAAATTTGTTCCTTCATAATATTTGTAAATGATTGAATGCTTATATTTATAAATATTGCACATTTTTACATTTGAATCAAAGTGACCACTTAAATACATATTGCAATCCAATACTTAAGTTTACTCGTAAAGGCCTTGTTGGGTGTATTTTAGGTTTTTTGAGATGTATCAATTTTTTTGGTTCCTGGTGTCAAGTAGGTTGTGCCTTTGCTTTTAGTAGTTTAAGTGTCCCTGCAAAATTTCTGAAAATGTATGTGTTTTAAGGAAATACTCTTGGAGAAGTTTCTGAAATCAATAAACCCTAGATCTTGTTTTTCTTTGGTAGGGTTTATGTCTTCTAAAATTGCCAAGTCGTGCCCTAGTTCTTATGTTTTCAAGTTGACATTCATAATCGTTCCTTTTTGCACATGGTTCTTTTATTTCCTTCAAGTTTCTGAATCTCATAAAGATTAGTAGTTAGTTATGATTATTGAGTGACCTAGAAAAAAGGATTTCTCTAAGTCTTGTAAAGGATGGCGGTTAAGTCTAAAAGTTCAGCGATCTGGTAGATCATCTATCTCTAAGTCTCCTAAGAATGGGCTGTTAGTTCCTAATATTTAGAAATTCAGAGAACTCGTGTTTCAAGGTTATCTTTGAATCTCGTAAAGATCACAGTCAAGCTTATAACATCTAGAGATTGAGAGACAAAGTGAAAGACTTAACGATAATGTTATGTCGCTAAATCTCATGAAGTAGTGGCTAAGTCTTTTAAGATCTGGAGATCAAGCATGGACTATCGATGCTATTAAAAATAAAAGGCTATCGCTGGATCTCATGAGTTAAGTTGAGTTAAGCCACTAGTAGAATTGGCCCCTATTTTCGATGAAAATTGGTCGAATTATCTACCCAGATTGGTCGAAAGACCCACAAATTGCTTTGTCGGTATTTTTCTGGTCGAAAGATCGACACATCCTTGTTAACGTCAAAATTTCTACGCAAACTTGGTCAAAATTGGCATCTTGAAATATCCATATTATTTTTTGAAATTTTGACCAACGTTCATCGGAATGTTTGACCGATCCGACCAGGTTGTCAAACCCACGACGCATATTTTTGACACACAATGGTTGAAACATTAAACCGGCCTAAGTTAATGTTTCAACCAAGTTTGGTCAAAATGTTTGACCCATCCGACCAAGATGCCAAACCCATGATGCAAAATTTCAACACATAATGTTCAAAATTTAAACTGGCATAAGTTTATGTTTTGACCAACGGATGTCAGAATTTTGACCAAAATTGACGCATATATTCGACATGCAATGGTCAAAACATAAACCGGCAAAAGTTAATGTTTCGACAAAGTTTGGTTGAAATTTTTGACCCATCTGACCAGGATGCAAAACCCATGACACAGAATTTTGACATAGAATGGTTGAAATGTAAACCGACCTAAGTTGATGTTTCGACCAAGGGATGTAAAATTTTTGACCAATATTGAATATAAAAATAAAATAAAATTCTGAAACCAAATAGCCTCAGTTTTGGTACTTGGCTTCAATAGAAGATGGACCAATAAAAAATTGCTTCTTGCTCTCTAACAAACAATTCTTGAGCCAAGTGAGAAGCTATAAGTTGAAGTAGACTTGCGATCCAGAGAATTACTTACACAATCTGAATTTGTGCACTCCATCGAGTTGAAATCAATGCTCGTTGTGTAGTGAATCCCAAAATTTTGAGTACCTTGATTGTAGTAGAGAATTTCTCGGCTACTTTCTAGTGCAACCCATGGGGACCACACATGAATCGAGAGACCATGCCCACAACATCTAAAATGTCAATTCTTGTGACTTAAATAGAAGAGATCCCCAACAAGTTGTTGCTGCAAAGTACCAACAACAATAGTTGTTGATCTGATTTCTTTCTCGATTGTCAGTACATTTTTATTTCAATTTTATAAGTTTTCTTCTTTTAGGTGTCAAAAGCCTTGGTGTTATGGATGTGGAGAAAAAATCTATGGAATATCTATGAGAGGCCATGGACAAGGCTGAGGAGACAATCCAACATTCATACGAGTCAAATAAAAATAAATATGAACCCATTTGGCATATTATTGATTGGATCTAGAATAGACAACTTCACTAGCATATTCATGTTGTTGCCTACTATTGTACCCAAAACAATTCTTCTGTACCTCATTCAGAGTAGATGAGGAGACTATGGATGGCATCAACAATTTATGGTGATGATGGTCCCCAATGAAAACCATAGAGACATAAAATATGAAATATATTATGAGTTGCATATTTATAAACTTAAAGGCATGGAGGGGAGTTTGTTTTCTCCACCTCAATACATTCAAAGAAGATTCACTTTGTAGATAGGTATGTACGTGTGTGTGTGTGTTTAATTTTAGTTCACCATTTACCTTTGAGTTTACTAAAATTCTTACAATGTTATAATTGTTGTCCTTGCAAATTTTTGGTGGGGAGATTTTGGCACAAACCCAATCTTAAAAACTAATCATCTACATTTTTCCCTAGCCCTAGAGTGTTTTATATTGTGAGAACATTGAAGTATTTCTAAGGTCATTCACACAAAGAAGCTCATCAGAAAGAGCATGAAAGACTTTGCTTTTTTGTGGTTCAAACTTTAGTTTAATGCAAAGGTGTAGGGATAGGAGACACATGGGGAGCTTGAACTCAATGGCATCCATTCATATTCAAATCAGATTTCTACAAATATCAATCCAATGTTTACTACTGATGAGATAGCTGGTTTGGAGAGGGAGGTAGAAAAATGGGTAACAGAAACTGCGGCAAACAAGGAGGTGAAAGGTAGGGAATCAAAGTGGGTTTAATCAAATGCACACATGATTGAACTTGAGGCTCCTATTGTGGATGATATTGTTCCTCAACAAGAAGCTTTAGTCATAGAACAAATTTATAGATTATGAACATAAATTTTGTGAGGGAGTTAATTTATATAGCAGAAACAACTTTAGGAATGTAAATAAACATAAAAGGTACAATTGAGCCTTCCAATGAAGTAGCAAAACAATGTACCTACTGCATATGTTGTTGTTATAGAGAAATCAGTTAGAAACCCATCAAGAGTAAAATTGTTATTGTCCAAAAACTGTAAATACTCTCGTATCATTTTAACATCTGCTTATGTATTCTTCTTTGATTTAACCATAAATCCATTGGCTTCAAAGTTCTAAAATATTTTAAGCTCAGCATTATAAGCCTCCACTCATGAATTTTTGGGGCTTCAAAATTCACTTTAGGAGGTAATCTTCTGCATCCACTCATCCCACCAACCAACTATAGCATAAGTATTTGACAAATTACTTCATTAGTGCACATGTATATGTTGTATTTAACAGATAACTTCATTAGTACACAAGTGCATTTTTTGTATCCTATGCAATCAATAGTTCACTGGCCTTGTGGTGCTTCCACAACTTTCATACATGTCTAGTAGGCTAGGCCTCTCTTTAGTTAGAGACAAAACCCTTTGTGTAGTCTCTAGATGCCTTAAAATGAGTGCTAGAAGTGTATGAAGGAGCTTTTAGCTAAGCAAGTGAGTTGAGTCCCAAGATAGATAATTTAAGTTGAGGTAGTAGACTAAAGCCCTGAACATCAAATAAGGTTTATAAAAGCACCCTAGTTACAAAAACACTAATCAATTTGTATTTTCCTGTTAATTATTTGACTTAAGTTACAATATATTTGATATTTTTGATAGAGAAAAACTATTCACCATGATTGATTGCATTCATTATTTTTGACTGTCAGTACTCCCTGTTAGGATTAAACATACTGGAATGTAGCACTAGTAGTTTAAGTTTCGAGTTTTTTGTTCAATGTAGGGTTTCTCCCCTATTTTTTGTTTGTGAGAAATTGCTTGGAATAAAATTAATGACACCATAATTAGATATTTTCCACAAACCATTTAAACTTATGATTTGAGCTATATATAATGCAGTTGTGAATTAATCTTTGTCTGGGATCCATGTGTTCTTCCTGGTTTTATCATCAAGAGATGAAAGTACCCAACTGAGATACAGATATAGTCACTATATCAAGCAACACATCCAAATATGTACCACCTCTTGAAGAGAACAATGTTGCAGCTGGCTCAGGAACCCAACTCTTTCTTTATTCAATAGGAATTGAATTATTGTGGGTTGTTTGTGTGCACAAATTTCTCAGCAACCAGACTCTGACATGGGGCTTAACTTATGTTGTTATCAAACACATATCCAATCACACCCAACAAGAATTATACTACTGTGGGATCTTTGTGACCTCCACTTTCTCATTAAGTAGACTCTGATCTGGAGGCTTACATTACAGGGGAATCGAATTCACCCCAAATATTACAGTAAGAATTGAATCATGGTAGGATCTTTGGGAGTGTAGATTTCTCATCAACTGTACTCCAACCATGGGCTTATACTTTAAAAAAAACTTCAGGGCACAACACACGATTGAAGTTAGTACTTTTTTTATTGCCTTTGCACTCATTCCCAATGTCCTTTAGTTCATCAACAGTCTCAACTGAGATGAATTAACATAATAATGTCAAGTGTTGTTATCAATCCATGTAATTTGACATCACAAAAGGAAAAGCTAAGTTTAGAAGAGGATGCTCATCACTTTAGAATTATAGTTAATGAGTCATTCTTTAATGTTCTTTGAAGTGTTGGATTAATCATATGACAACATCAATGATGACCATATTAACTAATCACAATACTAACATCAATGCTACTGAACAACATACTGATCAAGAATGATACAGATCACAATAATGACAGAATGCTACCAATCAGTGATAGAAGATTACTAATCGCAGAAGGATAATTTTATTAGAAGACAATAATTATGACAACAATCTTAATTGATACAACATTACTAATGACATGTAACAATGAATATTACCAAAAAATGGCCTCAATAATACAACTATGTTAGAAAAAAAAGTAGTGACAACAATATCCATTAATAGGCAGAAATGACAACAAGTTAACAACAACACTAACCTATATGGTGAAATAATAATGAGAAGTCAAAGGATAGCATAATCATTTGATATTTTTTCTAGCCATGAATATGCTCATGACTCATAAGTAATGTCAGGATAGTCTGCTATTATCAAAGGCAACCGTCATAATCACTAATCACAATAAAAACAATCATGTTCCATATTCACAAGGTTTTTGAGCCCAATTATACAAAATGTCTTTAGAACTATATATAACTGCATTCATAGTTAAAATAACAATAGAAATAATTTTCATTGTCCCTTGGTGACATGCCTAACAGCTATTCAGTAATGGCAGATGGAAATCTTGAGCAAGCGGCTCAATATACATGTTCATATCTTTAACTTGGTACTTACCTAGTTGAATGAACAAAAACATTACATAATTATTATGACCATTTTGATGTGGTGTTTATAATTTAATTTAGATAACTATTAAATGAGAAAATACCTGGTACAATCATTGAAAACATTATGTGCTCTCTCTTTATGGAAATCCAAGGAGGAATGTTATTGTTAATAAAAAAAATAGGCCACACTAAGTAAATAGATCTCATATCTCCAAATGGATTGACACCGTCCGCTGCCAATGAAAGCTTGAGATTATGAGGTTCTTCTTTAAAGTGTGGTCATGTATTTTCTATGTCTTTAAATGCAGAACCATCTACAGGTATTCACATAATGTCATCTTGACTTCTATTGCGTGCATGGTAATCCATAAATTGTGCCAAGCTAGTGCACCTGAATAATCGTTGAAGACGTGGAATAATGGGAATGTACCGAAGAACCTTTTGAGGAACCTTTTTTGTTATTTAATCTGACCGATATCTACTACTATGACATTCAGGGCATTCTATTGCAAATTCATGTTGTTTATGATATAGAATATGATCATTGGGACATGCATGTATTGTCTGATACTTCATTCCAATTTGATTCATAATGGTAGATAATTCTCGGTACGAATGAGGCAGAATGTTTGATGGTGGTAACAAAAAATCACTTATCAACCTACAAAAACAAATGTGAATTGTTAATATAATAAATAGTAATGGTATGCTAACATTGAAGATGAAAAAAATGGCATACCTTAGCATACGTGACATTGCTACATTGGATAAACCATTCATAACCTTCAAGTTCACCAACAACA
>MU227033.1:1658010-1673925 GCA_018584345.1 Thuja plicata
TTGAACAAGCAATCAACACCTACTCTTTGGGCTTAAAATTGAACACTTGTGCTTGTATGGTGGTGTAGCTTAGTTCACATTTCAAACTTTCAGAGCTTAATCGATTTACCTTGTGTCTTGAGTTTTTGGGTGCACTTGCATAATCTGTTAGATTAGACACCTTTATAATTTTTAGAAAGGCCTGTTCAGGGAATGCGATTCTTCCTCGGAGAACAACCTTAAACCAGTAATCCTTTTGATCGGTATATAAACAAGGCGTGAACCAAAGTTCTGTCATATCTAGCCAAGCTCGGGCGAGGTGTGTTGATGATAGTCTGAATCGGGTGAATATCCCTAAGCAGCCAAGATGGTCAACTAGGCTCTTAAGTGAGTCACACACGTACAAACTGATTGGATGGACGCTATAGACCCTTACCACAACCTTGTTAATTAGAGGCCAACCTGATTTACCTCCAAACAGATACCTTATTATAGTGCAAGGGATTGCAGAATTTCCCCCCAAGATTCCCAACATATGTGTCCCACAGTATTTGTGTAGTGAAAGAGATCTTCACTCCACGGAAATAATACCTGGAAATGGAAAAAATACAGGCACCTACATCGTGGACCTTCATGTCCTAGTAGTGTGACAATTGTTGTGTGAGCTAATGGACATTCAAGCATTGGGCCTATAACATTGTATTCTGAAGCCATTGACCTAGATTAATCTGACTGTTCATTGTTGAGACCTCGTGATAACCTTGCAACTTGAAAAATGTGTAGAACATACACATTTTCAGTCTTCATTCTTCAAAACACATTGTATGTTGTGCTTGTTCTTTGATCAAATTCTGAAAATGCAAAATAAAACATCCAACTGTCAAAACAAGTCAAACATGTTAAAGTCTAGGGTTGTCAACATCAACTGTCTTGCAAAATTAGAAGCCTTGTTCCAAAATATCAAAATTGTCAGACAGTGATACGTATCCTCTAGTCTTTTGTTAGACTGTTCCTCTTTACCACAATTGCCCACATTTTGCCACAATTGACAGAATTTTTCTGCAGTTAACTTGTTTATTGCCACAATCAACCTATTTATTACCACAATCGGTGATAAAGTACCGCAATCAACCATTCTCTTTACCGCAATTGGTGGAGTTTTTCTGCAATTGACTAGAGATAATTTATTCTTATTTTGACCTAAAAACCTTGAAAGAACTCTTCATTTTGTGTACAATTCCAGTGTCTATCTCAGAAAAATGTGAAGAACATTGTGTGAATCTCTAAACATTAAAGATAATCTTTTCTCTGAAAAGCATGATTATTGTCTAAAAACATTGTTAGTTCGATAGCTCAGACTTGAAATATCTTGATCTCATCATATAAAACATCATCATTATCTCTATCAAGTGACTTTGTCCCAGGCAAAGGTCAAAAAATATTATCTTTAACAACATCACCACTTTGAGATCAAGATATATCAAAATCCATCCTTGGAATTACCCTTGTCCAAAACATAACTTGGACTCCCTTAGAAAGGTTATCCTTTTTTGTTTGCTTTATATCACTTGTTTTAGTTACAAAATCTGAACCACACTATGTCTTAAACACCTCATGGAGGGCCTTACACAAGGTCAAAGGCTAGAACACAATCTGATGAGTCATAAATCAACATATTCCCCACTTGGGAAATAGAGCCACAGAATGATCCTTTCGTAAATACCAGTTCTGCTCTATTCATTGAACAACCCCGTGGGGCAGCTTTTTTCCAAAATGTCACAGAAGAGTAGATCGAAGATGTTGAGCAAGATGCTTATTCCACACAAGTAGTTGGTGCTATTGTAGAGAGGAATCCTGAATGTTACTTAGCCATGCTGATAAAGAAGGGATTCAAACTCCCCACTGAATTCCGTGTATCGACCATATGGCCCGAAAACCCTCTCGCATGTCAAAATACTACTCAGTCCTCTCAGATACTACCTATTTTTTCTCAAATCTTCCCACCATTAATAATACCCACATTGGCCTAGACGATACCCAATCAAACAAATTGTACAAACTAAGAAAGCACATCTTCCACTCAAAGCATGACAGGCTCGCAACTAAGTGCACCCATGGTCACTAGTATGCCTCCACCTTCAGTCTCATAGACTGAACAATCAAGCTCTCATGCTATGCCTTCCATCCCACCAAATACCAACTATTCTAAAACTATGCCGCTACTACAGTCAATTCCTACTATTCTTGGGATCAACACCTCATTCCCGCAAGGATCCATCTCTAGAGGTATGACATGCAGTCAATGCCCACCCAAGGCTACACCTTTTCCCATTCCAAAACCAATCCAACCTCAACAACAACAACCCTAGCTTTAGTTGCCAAAATTCCAACCCCAGCAACAAAAACCCCAGCTTCAGTTGCCACAATTCCAACCCCAACAACAAAAACCCCAGCAACAACAACCCCAACTTCAGTTGCCACAGTTCCAACCCCAGCTTCAGTTGCCTCAAATATGTGTGTGTATATTTGTGCACCTGTTATCTGCAACACAACACTTCAATAAGTCATTCTGTTAGTGAAAAACAAGGGTTAAAGAACATATAAACCATAACATCGACTTATTGCTTTCTAACTAGGATGAGTGTAGCATGTAACATAAAAGCCCTTAGATTTATACTAAATACCAGTGACATAAACAACCTAGCATGAAATATTTAGTTTAAAACAAGCTACTATTCAATGAGCTATGCATATTAATCTAAAAATGGACATAAAAACAATGTGTAAGAATAAAATATGGAATGGAGTATGGGTCTAAGTCTATTCCAACAGCATAACAATGAATTTACAATAAGAAGTCAAGGCTTATTTGTGCTCTAAAATATCTACTATTTATAGAAGAATGAAAGAGAGAGAGAGAGAGAGAGAGAGCTCATTAATGAGTTGAGGGACTCATTAATGGTGGTGCAAGAGCCATTAATGCCTTGAGCATTAATGAGGCACGGAGGGGACATGGGCTTAAGGCATCTTCATTAATGAGGCATTAATGAAAGCCTTAAAGAAGTATGGGGAGTGTGTAAGACTCAACTTGGCAAGTTGGTCCCTTAGAAAAGTCATGCTTGAGAAAGTGGAATTTCTCAAGTGAGTTGAGTTGTTAATCATTCCTTAATAGAATGTGACAACATTAGGAGGTGGGTTAGGGTAGAATTAGAATTAGGATTAGATTAGCAAGGGTGGAATGGGTTAAGGTGGGTTAGAACCCAGGGTAGAAGTGGTTGAGATAGGTTAGGTTGGGGTTTAAGGAAATATTAACTAAATGAATTAAACTTATTTAATTCATTTAAAATATAGGAATTTAATTATTTAAGCATTTTATTGCTTTTTTAATAATTAGGGGATTATAGCCATTTTAATTAAATTAAATAGGATAGGGGAATGGGTTAATTTCAAGTGGTCAATTGATTTAGGGATTTATTTAATTCCTTTATAATTAAATACTATAGCCATATTTGAATTTTTTTGATTTAATAGGTTTGAATTATTTTTAAATTGTATGGCTATAATAGTTAATATAATTCAGTGATAAAAGTCACCTAGGACATTAAATTGATTTGAAGAATTATGCCAAGCAGTAATAGAGTCGTTTGGACATTATCGAGGGTATGATCATACTTAGGGAAAATAAGGTCTATAGTTGGAACAGAGCAAATTCAGGTGGTTACATTTGCCCCTCTTTGAATTGATGTGCGAGCAGCGCATTGATTCAAAGAAAGTTTTTGATTTTGACTTTATAAATATTGAGAATTTCATTCTTGGTTGTCAAACGAAATGTTGACGAGATCAGTCTCGCACTTGATCGAACAAAACTAATAGAATTGATTTTGAACTTCATTTTTTGTCCAAAGATCAATAAAAGATCTTAAAGATACCAATTTTAAACTTGGTTGTCATCCAAAGATTGATAATATTGATTTTGAACTTGGTTGTTGTTCAAAAAGCTAGTATGAAGCTGCCATGAGCTTTAATAAAAATCTTATAAAATGAGGAAACACAAGATATCCAGCTTATGAGAACCAAAGCTTTTTATCCAACAGTTTCAACTTTAGTCAAGGAAACTGTCATGCCCCTAGTTTATTTGATAATGAAGTCGCTTTAATGCAGTTTTGAGAAAAAATTTAATTGATTGATAGTGTGATCATGCCCCCTCAGGAATGAAATCAAAGCAAAATAATAAATACCTCGGTTGAATGAATGTATTACTTGTAGGAAGCGGTTAGGACAAGAGAGAACGGAGTAGAAGAAGTAGAAAAGAAGGTGTATTTAAAAATAAACACATGATTATCAATTTAATTACGTGAAAATATGAGTGGTGAGACTGATAAAATGATGTCAGACCAAGATTTATGATAAAATGTGCAATTTTGACCAATGTTTGGAAAATGAAGCAAATCTGTAGTTTTTGAAGTTGTCATAAGAATGATACCGTGCTGCTGAAAAATTCTTATGCACCTTCAATTTGGTTCCCGATTGATGAAAAAGAGAACAGAAATGTAGTTGTAGTTGTCGGGGAGGAGTTTCAGAACTCCTAAATGGCTCAAAAGACCAATATAAGCCTCAAAAATTATAATTTCACTATTTATTTTCACTTTCCTCCATAGTAATTTAGATAGCTCTGAAGAGAAGATGGTAGTCCCTATGAGGAAGCATCATCTTGAGATGAGCCATCGACATCAGCGCCCAGCCGACTACCCACCACCGGTAAGTGCTTGACAAACTACCTTGTGATTTTTGCAAATTGTAAATTTATGCATTTTTGTAGCTTTTATAGCCTCTGCAATTTTGAATCACATCTGGGATTTTGGATCGCAACCTGCAAATACCGTGTCGCATCTGGTATTTTCCGGATCACATTCAGTTTTTCTAGATTCCTGTGTCACATCCAGGATACCCTGGATCGCATCTGGTTTTGTTGGTTTTGTCTTGTTTTTAGGTGAATTTCATCAGTGTGTCGTACCTTGTCTGCTTAGGGCCATACCCGACATCTAGGATCGCATCTCATATTTTAGGGATCGCATCTTGTATTTCCAGGGTTGCATTTGATAAAATAGATCGTACCCTTCATTTTTAGAATCACATCTAGTGAGGAGACTTAGAATTTTAATTTTTTTGACCTGTTTGCGTGCTGTGAACTTTGAATTACTTAGTTGATTAGGAACTTTCCCCTTTGTTGTAGATAGGATGCTGATATTTTGTCATTTTTGTCCAAAACAGACCCAGTTTGAGGTAGTCACATTTCACGGCACTTACCTTGGTCATGTGTTGGCATTGTCTGGACTATTGTTTGATGATGAACAGACTACTGTGATTCGATGTGAATTACATTCCTTGATAGGTTTACCTGAGATCAGGGTAAACCATGGGTTGTTGACTGCTCTGGCTGAGAGATGGCACTCAAACCACAACACCTTTCATTTACCGATCGGGGAGATCATAATGACTCCCGAGGATGTTTGGCGGATACTGCACGTGCTGATGATCGGGCATGAGGTTTTCTTTGAGTCAAAAGCTGGCATGGCCATTGGTGTTGCACGCAGATATTTTTAGGATGACACCATTGACTGGAGATATCTATCTTGGGACTACATGGTCGATCATTATGATCGATTATCTTTGTATTTAGTAGGTTTGGTAGGTGTCATCCTCATGCCAGATAGGGGTCAGCATGGATTTATGGTCGGTTGGGTGGGTATGATAGAGTAGATGGTTACCCACCGACAAAGATTTGCATGGGGTAGTTGTATCTTAGCCCACATGTACAGAGAGCTACATGAGATAGTATACCACTGTACATGGAGCATGACCGTGGGCATCCTTATTCTCCAAATCTAGGCCTGGGAGCACATCCTATGACATGACCGATTATAGACAAATAGAAGGCACCAGAGCAGCCCTATGTTTATATGTATACAGGTCTTCTTCAGTAGCCCCATCTAGGCAAGGTTGAGTAATGGCACCATTTGTTCAATGATATGACTGAGGTTGTGTGGCCTCCATATTTATATTGCGAGGTGTGGACCTTAGATGCCTGGTAGGTACCCTACTTATGTCAGAGCTAATATCTTATTGGTAGGACCAAATATATTATAGAGCGGTTTATGATCGCCAGAGTGCTGAGATAGTACATTTGTCAACAGGGTAAGGTAGAGGAGATCACTATGTACACCCAGACTAGAGATGAGACATCATTATGGGGTGCACAGTTGACATATGAGACAATGCATCAGGAGATCTGTGATATGGTGGGAGTAGACTGGGATCTCTATCCTGAGGTTTTTGATGCAAGTGTGTATGATGGATATGCTGCTGAGATGCTTCAGTACCCTTTTCCTCAGTTCAATATTCTTGAGGAGATTATTCCTCACATAGAGGAGCCCTTAGACTATGATCCTTATGATCGACCAGCTAAGGGTATGGGAGGTGCGCAGAGAGACAAGGCTCCCAACAGGCATGGAGGTCGCGATGGTGGCAGGGATGGTAGAGATGGTAGGCATCCTCCTCTCGATGATGATCATGATGGAGATGACATGGGTGGTGGTGGTGAGGCTATTGATACACGTGGAGCCAGTGGCAGTGGGCAAGGTAGGTGCCAGAGGTTTAGATTTGTGGCTCCTCGGAGAGATACTAGTCCATTTCTTATAGGAGAGTAGCAGCGATAGAGGTGGCAGGGGTCACAGGATAGACCACCAAAAAAAGGATAGGACAGGTCCCAGGAGCAGGATACAGGTAGAGACAAAGATCCTCTGTCTAGATGTGAGTAGGAGAGGGAGCAGCTCCGAGCTAGGATTACAGCGTTGGAGGCTTGAGTTACCATTGCAGATGCCTTACTGGCGGACAAGGATATACAACTAAAGAGACTAAGAGTAGAGAGGGATAGGCAGGGTGAGATGCTCAGAGCTGAGAGAGATGCACATGCTCGGACAACAGTTCATCAGGGGCAGAGGAACACTTACTATTATGCCCTATATCATGTAGCAGTGCCTAAGGGTTAGAGAGCACCTTCCTTTTCTCAAGTGACTCAACAATTAGAGGGGGCCATGCCACCTCTAGCAGCTCCTTTCGTACCACCTCCTCCTCCTCCTGATCAGGGAGAGGGGGTGGGGCAGAGTTGATATTTGTATCATTTATATGACATGTGTATTTTGAGATTAAATTTGTATATCTGGATCCTGCTGAGATCCCCTTTTTGTATATGACATTTATACATGTATATCTAATTTATTCAGCCTCACTGGTACCCTGATACTCTTTATGCATACTGTTCCATATTTTGATTTGTACCATGTTTTGATATATATATCTGATGCAGATTCCTGATTCTGACATGTTTCATGAGTTCCTTTTGCTTTGATAGATGTGGTAGATGTATTTTGCACATGTGATGATAACTTGGTCTCTTTGATGAGTTAGATTTAGACATCATTTTGAGTTGATGTGATTACTGATATAAATATTTTTTAAATGATACTCATGTGAAAATGCAAATGTATATTTCTTTTTTGATTTTTCCATTTATGCAATATAGATGTATGGATGCACTTAGGAGGAAAAAGTAAAAATGCAATACATGGATGCTTTATTTTTGTATTTTCCTGTTTCTTCTTTTCATGAATGCAAAATGTATGCTATGGATGTGCAACGATATTTGATATATCAGTAATATGGATGATGTAATTATCTTGATATTTTTAGAAGAAGAAAGAAAGCATTTTTGAGCACAAAAAGTCTTTATGCGTTTTACTGTCTTTATAAATGTATCATGCAATCTCTAAATGTAAATATATGAAGACTCTTAGGAATTTTGTCACTAGTATGCAAATGTATAGTTGTTTATCATCATTGGGAACTTTTGGAATGGATACCATCGGATAGTACAACAATCACTAATACCCACTGATATTATGAAAGTACAAATACTATGTTTTATTTGAAATGTTGAAAATAGACTTAGGTATCAAGGTATAGGAGCCAGGATAACAAAATAGTCACCTTCCTTTTAATATACCAGATTCTGATTAAGGAAAGATATTAGACCCGCAATGACCTTGAAAATTCATATCCTTGGGTACATTATGTTTCGTATACCTTAGTGATAATCTGGATCAGAAAAAAGACAAGGAAATTGTTTCAAACTCCCCGTAGGTTACACATAACGAAGGTCGAGTTATATGTGGCTATCCACCCATAGTGGTAACTCTTACCATAAATATCCAAGTTAGGTGAAATTTATAGGATCATTTGGAACAATCACCATATGCAGAAAACTAAGAAAACATTATGCCCCCTATCCTTGTGACTCTTTGTCTTTGCATAGATGTCATTGAGTAACTAAGAAGACATAATAAATCATCAATTGAGATCAATAAAATAAAATTTATAATTACTTAGATGCCCCTAGTTGAAAACATCATCAGGACACGAAAGAATCATAACCAAACCAATACCAAACTGTGTTTAAGTAGTACTTGTTCATTCATATATCAAACACAGTAAAGATTCATCAATCAGAAAATTGGAAAACAAGCAATATGGTGTTCCATGTCTGTGCATCAAGAGGATAATCCATTCCTGTTTGTGATCCAATATAGCCTTGTAGGAACTCTGTAAATGTCAATGTCATGTCTGGATATGTGATGTTTGAAAAGACACCCTTGTTTTGAAAAGTGACATCGTTTCACATATATCAAGAAACATTATGTTCGTGAGGTAAACCATCTTAGAGAAACCTAGCAACCATGACCTACCCTGCCAGCAAAGATACCCCTAGTGAAGAATGAATTATTCCTAAGACGTAAAGGTAGACAAATCCCAAGCGAGGATAAGATAGTCATTTAGGAAAATGAAGTCAGCGTATGAGCACAGGTAAAATTGTAAAGGCCTAGTATCAGTAATGCTTTGATAGATGGAGTGCAGAACACAAGTGATGCCTAATTGCCAAGTTTTCATCATTTGGCAAGATCATTTCTTTTCCTTTTTCTACCAAGATGCCTGTTTTACCAGGTGCTCATCAAGGCACTTTTCTCTTTTTCTATTTTTTTTTTCTATTTTTGCTTTTTTGAATGTTTTTATAGTATCAAGGCACCTGTTTTCCAGGTTTTCACCAAGGATACCCTTTTTGTAGGACTTTTTCCACTATTTTGGATTTCTTCAGGATCAATTTTCTAAATGTTTTTGGTATTTTGCAAGAACTTTTTGCTGTACAGGCTCTGTTAGCCAAACATCAAGCATAGAACTGCTTCAAATGTAGAGTATTAATAGGATATGGAAGAACATCTCCCTCAGGTGTGGCTAGTTGATAAGATCCAGTCCCAAAAGTAGCAGTGATAACATAAGGTCCCAGCCAATTAGGTTCAAACTTTCCTCTCTGCTCTCTGTTAGGCTGGTTCTTAGGATTCTCTTTTAATTCAAGATCTCCCACTTCAAATTTGTGTGGCTTTACCTTTTTATTGTATCCTTTGGACATACGTGATTGGTACACTTTGAGGTGGTCAAACGCTTATTGTCTGCACTCATCTAGTAGGTCCAGAGAATTCACCCTATCTATGCGATATTGCTCATCAGTGACAAGACCTTATAAAGATATCCGCAAAGATGGGATTTTAACCTCAATAGGTAGTACTGCCTCAGTGCCATAGACTAAAGAAAATGGTGTGGCTCCAGTTGGTGTTTTTATGCTTGTTCGGTAGGCCCATAGTGTCAGATTTAGTTGTAGATGCCAGTCTCTGCCAGACTTACTTACAGTTCGGTGTAGGATCTTGAGAATATTTTTGTTTGATGCCTCAGCCTATCCATTACCTTGAGGATAATAGATTTAGGAGCAATGTTGAGTAATATGGAATTGTTCACAAAGGTCATCAATGTCTTGATTTTTAAATTGGTGCCCATTATCTGTTACAATTGAAGAGGGTATCCCATATCTACAAATAATGTAGTTTAGAATGAACATAGCCACCTGTTTGCCAGTGGCTTTGGTTAGCGGCATGGCTTCGACCCACTTTGTGAAATACTCAGTGGTTGTAATGATGAATTTGTGTCCATTTGAAGAGTTGGGATATATTTGTCCAACCAAGTCAAAGGCCCATTGCTAAAATGGCCAATGTGTTATGAAAGGTATAAGTTCTCTAGCAGGAGCATGGATAAGATTTCCATATGTTTGGCATTTAAAATAGGCTTTTGAAAACTGAATAGCATCTTTCTCCATGGTAGGCCAATAATAGCCTACTCTGAGTAGTTTCTTTGCTAATGAAAATTCATTCGAGTGTGATCCACATACACATTCATGGAATTCTTTTAATGCTAGATCAGACTCTTCGAGTTCTAAACACCGAAGAAGTGTACCGTTGAGACCGCATCGATATAGGTTGTTAGTTATGAGGACGTAACACGATGTTGTCCTAATCAGGGATCTTTTCTCATTTCTAGATAGATTATTAGGGATAGTTTGGTTGGAAAGGTAAGCAATGAAATTGGCATACCGAGATTGGTCTGGGGTATTCAAAGCACATATTACCTAGTATTCGGGGGTATCAAAGGTAGGATAGGATAGTTCTTCCACCAAGAAGTCATAGCGGAATTGATGTTATTCTAGTTGTAACATGGATGCCAAGGTAGCCATAGCATCTACAGCTTTGTTCTCTGATCTTGGTATCTGTTGGAAGATGATGAAGACAAAGTATTTCTTCAGGTCATCAACTAGTTGCTTGTAGGGCATCAATTTTTCATCTTTTGTTTGATACTCCCCATTAACTTGATTGATAATTAGTTGGGAGTCACCATATACGTGTAACTCTATGATCTTCTACTCCATAGCTAGATTAAGGCCGTTTACCAATGCTTCATATTTTGAAATATTGTTGGTGTATGGAAACATCAATTTGTAAGATTTGGGAATCTTGTAACCTTGAGGAGTTACGAAGAGGAATCCTACTCCAGATCCTTACTGAGTGAATGAAACATCAAAGTACATCTTCCATGGATATTCAGTTAGATGCATGATTGTTTCATTAGGGAATTCAATTGTTAAGGGTTCATCATCTTGGAGTGGTGAATCAGCCAATTGATCTACAAGAACCTGTCCTTTAATGGCTCTCCTTTCTACATATTCAATGTCAAACTCACTTAGAATTAGGACCCATTTTTCCAAACATCCCGTTAATGTTGTTCTTCTCAAAAGGTACTTTAGAGGATCAATCTTAGCAATGAGCTTTACTGTATGAGAGAGCATGTAGTGCCTCAATTTTTGTGATGTGAAGACGACTGCTAAGCATGCTTTTTCAATAATGCTATAATTGAGCTCATAAGTGACTAGTGTTCTACTAATGTAGTAGATAGCTCTTTATTTCTTGGTTTCATCCTCTTGTGCTAGAAATACTCCTAGGGATGTAGATGTAGCTAAAATGTATAGGAGTAGGGGCTTTCCATGAATAGGAACCATAAGAATAGGCAGAGCAGCCATGTATCCCTTCAATTCTCTGAAGTTTGCTTCACAGTGTTCATCCCATTTGAAGGTAACCCCTTTATGTAGTAACTTAGTAAAGGGTTGTGCCCTATCTACAAGTTGGGACATGAATCTCCTAATGGACTAGAGTCTTCCTTATAGCATCCTCATTTGACTGATATTACATGGAGGAGCCATCTCTAGTATAGCTTTAACTTTAGCAGGGTCTACCTCAATTCCTTTTGCTGAAACAATGAATCCTAGGAGTTTTCCTGATTGGACCCCAAAGGCACATTTCTTCGGGTTGAGCCTGAGTTGGAACTATTCCATTCGATCCAATATCTTTCTTAAGTCAGCAATGTGAGTACCTCTTTCTTTGGATTTATCCAATGTGTCATCTATGTAGTCCTCCATGTTCTTGTGCATCATGTCATGGAATATTGTTGTCATGGCTCTTTGATATGTTGTGCTGGCATTCTTTAACCCAAAAGGCATGACATTCTAGCAAAAGGTGCCCCATGTGCATGTGAATGCAGTTTTCTCTTGATCCTCGGGGGCAATTTTGATTTGATTATAGCCCGAGAATCCATCCATTAATGAATACATCTGGTAGCCCGCTGTAAGATCTATGATGATGTCAATGTTTGGTAGATGGAATTCATCCTTTGGACATGCTTTGTTCAGGTCTCTGAAGTCCATACAAATCCTGATAGATTTATCAGATTTAAATACAGGGACCACATTGGAAATCCATCCCACATATGCAATGACTCTGATGAATCCTGCTTTTAACAACTTTTCTAGCTCTGCTTTTACCAATAATGCAACATGAGGACACATCTTTCTAAGTTTTTACTTTACGGGCTTGATCCCGGGAGTGATAGATAAGTGGTGCATGATTAGATTAAGATCTAGCCCTGGCATGTCTATATAAGACCATGCAAAGTTAATCTTCTTTTCCCTTAGGAACTCTATGAACTATGTCTTCTCTTCTTCTGATAAGGATTGTGCAAGGTGGACTATTTGAGGATTGTCAACAGTACCCAAATTTACTGGATGTGTTGGTTCAATCAGTACCAAAGATCTTTCCTGAAAGTGTTCGGGGAGGATATCAAGAGTCTCATCCTTTGGCGCCTTTGAGAGGTTTTCACCATTGGATACATCTTTTTTCTTTACTATTTTGGGATCTGATACTGCCACAGAGTGGTTTTCACCATCAGTCTGCTTTTTCTTTTTATTTTTCAGTTTTTGACTAAGAAACTTGATATCCTCCTGTGACATGTTCTCGCTCCTTGCTTTGGAAAAATAAGGGTAAGGTTCACAAGCATTAAGATAACAAGCTAGGGAGTGGTCATCAGAAAAGTCAAGGATAGGAGTAGGATTTGTTTCAGTCTAGTCAATTAGGTCGGGAAGTACCAATGTTAGGGAGTCAGATTCTGGGAAGGACAACATCATGTTAGCATCAAGACCATTAACCAACATGACATGATCTATAAAGTTAATTTCTTTGATATTTAGATCAATAAGAGTGAGATCATTGTTAAAAGGGTCATTGTTAGTCATATGTGGATCAAACTCTAGTGACTTTTCAGTAGAAATCTCATTATCATCACTCCGTAAAAGGAGGCTTCTTGCTTGTGGCCTATGAAATTCTTCTAGGCTTATGTATTGACTAGTGTCTCCATCAATGATCAGGGGAAGGAACTCTTCTTTTGCTTCAGGAGGATCAGTTTCATTAAGAGGTGTGTCAGATCATTTACTAGGAGCTGAGGGAGTCGCAAACATGTGAATTGTATCTAGTCCAATATCTTCAGAGGCGATAGATATCCAATCCCATTCATAGTAATGAGAGTCTGTTACATCATCATCATATCTGTTTAAGTATTCAGTAATGGTTATCTGATGTACCTGATTAGCCATCTATAGATCAAAGTGTGGTAGATCTAGGACATGTGAAATTGTGACCAATTGCCCCTAGTTAGGATGTAAATTCTGTGGTCGGGGTACCTCTTGAGTAATTGTTGCTCTGGTGTCTCCTACCTCTTGAATGGGAGGTTGTACTAGTAAAGGGGTGTGAAGATCTTTTGGTAGCTCAAAGCTGGGTACATAGAGTTCTCCTTGATATTCAGAATTCTCTGTACCAATATGTAATAACCTTTGATAAGGCCATGGTTCTAGTACTATCTCATATGTTTCATCACTCCCTTTTTCAGAGGTCGGGTTGTCTTTCGAAGTAGGTTTGTCAGTCTTAGTATTGAAACCCAGTCCTGTTTTATCTTTGGTATTCCAAAACTCCATGGGTATAGGTTCAATAAGCCCTCATCCTGTGTCACTTAGAGGTCCCTTTCCTTTGTATCCCATTTGTGTGAGGAAATCATATCCCTTTCCATACTATTCTGGGGATATCTTCACATGTTTGACCTCAAATTCCACCGGTTCTCCTTTGTAAAGCCAGTTGAAGACTGCCTGTTCTTCTGTGTTGTCTGAAGAAGATGTGGATGCCTTTACCATGCCAGTGGCTTTGTGTACTTTTGACTCCTTGGATACTATAGGTGTGAATGTAGATGAAGGTTTTCTATAGGATCTTGGTGACACCGAAAGTTCTGTCAGTGAGGGAGTCAGGTCTAGCTTGTACTCTCCCATACCTATTTCTTCAAGTTTCAAAGTTTTGCTAAAACTCTTCATAACCATGTCCTTGGTAGTTTTAGGAGCATCTACATCCATAGCCTCTTTGTTGTGTGGGATCATGCTACCTTCCTTGATATTGATGCAAGTGTAGTTAGCGTCTGCAGGAATCGTCACTTCTACCCCATTATGTGGGAACTTTATGCATTGTTGGTAAGTGGATGGTACAACTTGCATCTCATGAATCCATGGTCTCCCCAGTAGGATATTATAGGCCAATGGGAGATCCAGAACTTGACAAATGACATTCCTCTCAATTGGTCTGACTCTGATAGGTAGAACAATAAGACCTCTGGAGGATCTTTCTTCTTCATCATAAGCTTTGATGGTTATATTGCTTCTAGAGTCAATTTTTTGTTCTAAGAGACCTAGTCTCTTGATTAGATCCAGTGTACATATATTCAATCCTACACCTCCATCTATCAACACACATCTAACATAAGATTTATGAATAAGGACTTCAATATGGAGGGGTTGATTATGTCGATGCGTCAATGACTTGTCATCCTCTTCAAAAAAGGAGAGGTAGTGTGGCGCTGAGATGTGATTGACCATCACTTGGAACTTGTCTATATCAATATATTTTTGGACATTAGTAGCATGTAGAGCTTGTTCTAGGATTTACCTATGCACGGTGGATATTTTGAGTAACTCAAAAATGGAAATTTTGGTAGAGGTTCGTTGCAATTGGTCTACCAAGTCATATTTTGCTCCAAAAATAGTAACCACGTGTTTTGCTGCTGGTTTGGGAATAGTTACAATAGGAAATTTGGATGTTGATGTTGGTTTTGGAGGTCCTTTGATTGTAAATTGTGCTTGGCTCTGTGTTACAACATTGGTTTGGAAAGAGGTGTTATTAACACCCTTGATTGTGATCACATTTACGGATTCAGTTTTGATGTCTAACATATTGATCACATTGTCATTTTTGGAATAGGTGTAGTTGACTTCGTTACCTTTCCCTTTAGATGTTTCTCCTTTATCATAGTTAGGAAAGGGTTTGTTGAATGTTGTATGTTCCTCATTAGTAGTGTGTCCATCCACTTTGATCTTACCTCCTTCAATGAGGTCTTGGATGACATGTTTAAGCTTGAGGCAATTATTAGTCTTGTGTCCCTTGTTTTTGTGAAAGACACAGTAAGAGTTATCGTCCTCCCACCTGGGTTTGACCATTGGTTCCCACAATTTGGAATCTGGGATTGTAATAACTTTGTTATCCACTAGTGTTTTTAGAACCATCTCAAGAGGCTCTCCCAAAGGAGTGAATATTCTTTAGGGTTTTGACATCCATGTCCGTCCCTTGCTATTATTATTGTTTGCTTTGGGTGCGGGAGTTGTTACTTTAGCATCCTTGCTTTCTCGCATGCTATTAGTTAGATTGAATACCTCGGGTTCAGGATTAATGTTAGAGGCGTCAACCACTCTGTCATTAACAACATTTTTGTTTTGTTTCCACCATTTAGGCTTGGAGTTGGAGTTGTTGGTCTTGTTTTCAATTTGAAGGGTGATCTCTCCCCTTTTGACCATGACTTCCTCAATACGAAGGGCATATTTAATCATTCTGTCGAAGCTTGGAGAGTCTTGCATTTGTAATGCATAGTTTAACTCAGGTACTAGATTATTAACAAATATCTCCATCTTCTCTATTTCGGGAATGGCCCTTGAATATCATGCAAAAATCTTCCTCCATCTTTGTAGGAAGTGTGTAAATGATTCTCCAGTTCATTGTTTGGTGTTACATAGGTCCATCATAGTTA
>MU227033.1:1674056-1687823 GCA_018584345.1 Thuja plicata
GAAATAGTCGCATGAGGTATGTAGGTTCGTGCATGTATTCTATGCTAAGAGCACAGAATTCCCTCACATGGTCGTGTGGGTCAGTTTCTCCCGTGTACTTGTCATACTTTGGTCTTGCCACGTTGGGAGGAAACGGGACCATAGTGATACTCTTGTCAAAAGGAAATGGACAAATGGTGTCTGAAGAGTACTTTGTTTTAGGTTTCTCCTTCTCCTATTTGAGATTTGTGAGTTCTGTTTACGTTAAATTGAGTTGTTTGGTGAGAATGGATATCAGATTTGGTACCTCCTTTTCTTTGAGTTTTTCCACATCATAATCTTTAGGCAATTTGATGCCCGTGGAAGCTAAATGAAGGAAGTACTTTTCTTTATCTTCATCAATCATTCTTTCCATTATCTGGTGGAACCTCTTGCTTTGTTTGAGTTTTTCATATTCATCTTTAGTGATTTCATCCTCACTGCCGGATTCAAACAAAGGAATTTTGAACTTGGGTTCCTCTTCTTCATCAGTATCTTTGGGTTTTTGGTGTTTGCCATTGTTATAGTCCTAAAAATCCTCACTCCATCTATGAGTGTCGCTATCCATTTGAGGGGTATCTAGATCGAGAAGGGAACTATGAGAAGTTTCTCCTTGAAAATGTGGTGTCTTGGGGGGCACTTTCGATCCTTTAGACGTGTAATTGTTGCATCTTGTGTTAACCATGAAGTTGTTCCTCAACTTTTTTCAATGTTTCCCAATAGTGCAAGTGAGAGTTTTAGATTGTTCAAGTGGGCGTGTCTAGGTAAAAATAACTGTTTGTTGGTGGATGTAAATGGTTCCAGCGTCAGAGGGTTAAAATGCCTTAATAGTGAGCTGGGAATCAAGTTGTTGGTAGAAAGTTGGTATACCACACGTATTGAACTGATCGTGAAAGACTGACTAAGCATGCAAGGTAGACATTTTGAAAGAGCTTTGAAATTTCAACAGGGAGACTAGAAGAGACAACAGGAACCAACTAAAGAGCTAAAAGGGTATCCTAATCAACTGAGACTTCCTAGGAAAAATGTCTACAAGTACCCTCTATCCTGAATGTGAGCCCCCAGATGTGAGCCTCTGATGATACTAAATTCGATCCTAGAATCTAGATGTGACTATGTGCTGACCAAATGTGATCCAGTATACATGATGCGATCCTAAACATCAAATGCGACTTGGGAAATCAGGGATGCAATCTTATGAGGTCTTTGTCAATTTTGGTTAGTTCTAAAAAGTTTATTTTCGAAGTGCGTGAAGTTGCTTGTTTCCAGATTGCTTTAGGAGGGGTTGTAATGAGTGAAAAACACTTGTACTCCAGGGTTTGAAACTTGTTGATTTTTTTTGAGGAGATTATCTTTTTAATGATCTTTGGAACACGTCAAATAGTTTTTTATTGTTAGGAGGGTGCAAAAAACACTCATATTTTCCTATTCTCTAGGTGGAGGATGAAAATATTTGCTCATTGACTCAAGTACACACTCAAATGCTAATCAGAATACAACCATAACCAAGAACGCAATGGCTCCAGTCATGATGTTGTATTAGCTGACTCCAAACGCAAGTGAGGGCACAATATGATGAGTGTCTTGGGGAAATTACTTTTTGCCTTGCACAAAGATTATCACCCTTTTGGGGATGAATCAGGAATTCTTTCAGTTGAAGTTGTTGTAGATTATTGGGCAATTAATTTGAAACTTCCCCCCATAGAATTGCACAAGGAAAAATTCAAGCGTATAGCCCTATGAGTACCCAAATATAGGTAGTCTCATAAGCAAGAATCAAGCGGCTCCACTCTACATATACCTAGATATGTTCAAGGAATGATGTCAAAACTCCATGAACAAAACCGGCTCCGTCTTCCAAGGCTTTAGCCTATGAGGAAGCAATTATTTATAGTGAGTTGGAAGGGTTAGCGTAAAACCTGTCCTCACTTGGGTCATTCTTGAGAGATTTTTTCCTCAACTGGCAGGTCCTCTACTATTTAAATATGAGTACCAAGGATTGGCGAGATTTGGATGTCTGTATTTTTTATTCTTCTTCTGAAGAAGAGCATACTCTCCTAATCTAAACCATTTTCTCCCAAAACACGTAAAGCAAAGTTCATTCCTTCAAGCTATGTTGAGCGCGATTTAGTTTGTTCCTATTTAAGAAAAATAGGATTGCTTGAAAAGGAAATTTTGCCTTGTTCAATTAGCCACAAAATTTAGTGAGTTGCTTGTCTAATTACTGAGCCAAATTGAATTTAAACGATTGAAATTGTTCTTTGATCCCACATATTTAGTGCTTTGATTGTCCAATTTTTGATCCCAAAAGAAATTGTACGATGTATTTGTTCATTAAACCACAAGATTTAGTGATTTGAGTTGTTCATTTACTTGATCCAAAAAGAATTAAATGATGTGTTTTCTTGTTCGATTAACTCCAAATTCCGTTCAACCCATAAACTGATGTGTGAGTTTCTGATTTTCCTTAAAAGGAAAAGAGCATAATCCTCTAGTCAGTTTAGTGATAGATTGGAATATATATCTTAAATTTTGAAAGAAAGTAAATGGAAGTCAAGATGGGGGCTGGGTAACCTGAAAAACCAAGTTAGTATTTGTTTATGTTAACTCCCATGAAAACCCTCAAAAACAACCTGCAAACACTTGTTAGGCTGCAAGACATTAAAAACATAACTTGTCAAAATGTTAGAGTTAGTCAAACGAAGCGTGTAAACTTTCTAACCAGATGCGAGCCTAAAAAATCGCTAAATGCGATACAGCATACTATATGCGAGCTTTCTTACCAAATGCGACAGTATGCTCCCTAGATGCAAGCCTAAACTGAATGCAATCCAGGAAATCCCAAATGCAAGCCTCATTTACCGCAGTGTGATGGCGTATCCCGGATGCGATCCAAAATGATAAAAAATGAGCCTATAACAGGATTCTGGGCATGCAAATTAGTGAAAAAGTGATGGAAAATGAGGCCAAGTTGGAAATTGAGCCCCATGGTGGGCGCCAAAAATGTGTGTATATTTGTGCACCTATTATCAGCAACACAACACTTCAATAAGTCATTCTGTTAGTGAAAAACAAGGGTTAAAGAGAATATAAACCATAACATCGACTTATTGCTTTCTAACTAGGATGAGTGTAGCATGTAACATAAAAGCCCTCAGATTTATGCTAAATACCAGTGACATAAACAACCTAGAATGAAAGATTTAGTTTAAAACAAGCTAATATTCAATGAGCAATGCATATTAATCTAAAAATGGACATAATAACAATGTGTAAGCATAAACTATGGAATGAAGTATGGGTCTAAGTCTATTCCAACAGCATAACAATGCATTTACAATATTAAGTGAAGGCTTATTTTTTCTCCAAAATGTCTACTATTTATAGAAGAATGAGAGAGAGATGGGGGGGACAAGGCTCATTAATGAGTTGAGGGACTCATTAATGGTGGTGCAAGAGCCATTAATGCCTTGAGCATTAATGAGTTGAGGGACTCATTAATGGTGGTGCAAGAGCCATTAATGCCTTGAGCATTAATGAGGCATGGAGGAGACATGGGCTCAAGGCATCTTCATTAATGAGGCATTAATGAAAGTGTTAAAGAAGCATGGGGAGTGTGTAAGACTCAACTTGGCAAGTTGGTCCCTTAGAAAAGTCATGCTTGAGAAAGTGGACTTTCTCAAGTGGGTTGAGTTGTTAATCATTCCTTAATAGAATGTGACAACATTAGGAGGTGGGTTAGGGTAGAATTAGAATTAGGATTAGATTAGCAAGGGTGGAATGGGTTAAGATGGGTTAGAACCCAGGGTAGAAGTGGTTGAGATAGGTTAGGTTGGGGTTTAAGGGAATATTAACTAAATGAATTAAACTTATTTAATTCATTTAAAATATAGGAATTTAATTATTTAAGCATTTTATTGCTTTTTAATAATTAGGGGATTATAGCCATTTTAATTAAATTAAATAGGCTAGGGGAATGGGTTAATTGCAAGTGGTCAATTGATTTAGGGATTTATTTAATTCCTTTATAATTAAATACTATAGCCATATTTGAATTTGTTTTGATTTAATAGGTTTGAATTGTTTTTGAATTGTATGGCTATAATAGTTAATATAATTAAGTGATAAAAATCACCTAGGACATTAAATTGATTTGAATAATTATGCCAAGCAGTAACAGAGTCGTTTGGACATAATCGAGGGTATGATCATACTTAGGGAAAATAGGGTCTATTGTTGGAATAGACCAAATTCAGGTGGTTACAAAATCCAACCCCAGCAACAGCAACCCCAGCTTCAGTTGCCTCAAATCCAACCCCAGAAACAACAACCCCAACCTTAGCAGCAACAATATCAACCCCAGCAGTATCAACCACAGTTTCAAAAATAACAACATTCCCAATCCCAACAACAAATGCATCAAAACCCACCATGGGCTACTCATGTGCCCCCATTTAAAAATCATGCGGTGGAAAATCAATATCAAGTCTGCAGGATGAAATCCTATGTTCCTACTCAAGGGACGCAGAGGCGCAACCTCATACCTACTACAACACAGAGGAACATCATCACACATTAGCTTCAGTATCAAATGGACATGTTGATGCAACAAATGAAAACCCTTCAAACCCAAATGATGGATATGAAAAATTAGGGGCAAACTAAATCCTACACCACAGAGGATTTATACCCATACCCCTTTGACCACTCTCTTCACATGTCCTTATTCCCAACTCACTTCTCGGTACCAAAATTTGATAAATATAGGGGCAATACCAACCCTATTGAACATATGTAGGAGTTTTTTGCTAGTTACGTCGAAGTCGCACATGATGAGACATATTTAATGTGGTTGTTCCCACAAAGCTTGGTCGGACTAGAAATGGAATGGTTCTCGCATTTAGCTCATGACATTCAGTCTTGGGGTGAACTGGCTGAAAAGTTCATCGCTCACTTCCATCACAACATCAAGCGCAAGGTCAATATCAAGGACCTTTGTGATATCAAACAAAAAGATGGAGAGTCTTTTGTGAAATTCCTACAGAGATGGAGGAATACTACAAACCGCATAACGTATGATGTGCCTGAACAAGACCTAATAGTCATGTTCATTGACAACCTGATCCCAGACATGTCATTCACAACAAAATTGTAGTTAGCTCTAAACTTCACACAACTTGTCGAATGGGGAGTTTGTTGTGAGCAAAACTTAGTCAAACGAGGAATCCTTACAGATCCAACACAAATGAATACAAAAAAAAATGCAACGGAAAAAGATAAGTGTGGAACAAAAACAAGAATGTCACCAACAATGGCATCATTGATATGAAGAAAGTAAACTACGCACAACCCAAGGTGTCACTGCAAGGCACACCTGTGGCCAACCAACAACCCACAGGACCCACTCATCAAGCATACACTCAAAACCAACCTCCCCCTAACCAATTGGCCACTGTGTCAAACAGTCAACAATAGACTCAACGCAAACCATGGTTTCAATTCTAGCAACGAGATTTCATACCATTAGGAGAGCTGATAGAATCAACTTTACGCAAGTTGATACAATCCAACACTATCACTCTCCCATAAATTAGGGAATTTGAACAAGATGCCAATAAACTAAGGTGGTATAATGACAAACACTTCTGTGACTTTCATCAAGTGAAAGGACATAAAATGTCTAACTGTTACCAATTGAAATACGCTATCCAAGATCTAATTTACACAGGGGTCATCAATGTAACAAGTACCCAAGCCAAAGGAACAACTAATCACACTATCTTCAACGATACATTTCATGATCACAATAAGGGAAAATCCTCCAGGTCTGGTGGATTGTCCAAACAGGTTAGCTATACATATGCCAACAGTGATAACATTATCAATTGACTCAATCCTTTAGATAGCCATGTGGCTACGATCACTATCAAAGACCAAGGTAACAATTGTGTTGTAACCATGCATCATACTATAGTTTTCTTGCAAGGAGTACCCTCCTCATCTACTATATCTGCCAATCCTAATGCAACCTCATACCCACATTCGAGCATAGTGGATCAACTAAAGCGCACACCTACCCAGATCTTCATGTTTGACCTATTGTGCATATCTCTACAACATAAACTAGCACTTGACCAAGCCCTTCAGAACGCAGCTGTCCCAAGGGACATAACAGATGAGAGCTTCAAAATGATGATTAACCATATAGCTACTAAAAACATGCCACATTCATAGACCGTGATGTGCCGCCGCATAAACCCCTGCATAATGATCCTTTGCACTTGCTTGTCCAGGTCCACAAAAGCGCTATCCATAGAGTCCTTGTTGATGGTGGAGCTGGGTTAAATATTTGTACTCTAAAGTTAATCAAGCAACTAGGCTATTCAAAATCAAGCATTGATGTCACAAGGAGGATAAATATCAGAGCTTATGATGAAGAGGAAAGATCCTCTAAAGGTATTATCATTCTACCTGTTTGTATTGGTCCAGTAGTCAAGAACACTCCCTTCCAGATCCTAGACCTTGAGTTGGGATACAACATGTTACTAGGGAGACCATGGATACATGAAATGCAATCTGTACCCTCAACATACCATTAATGCATCAAGTTCCCACACCAGGGAGAAGAAATCATTATAGAGGGAGATCCCAATCCTTTCCAATATTGTAATGCGGTCCAAATTAGCACTGACAACTAGGTACCCTTAAACCAAGACACAAGCATCCCATCCTATTCAGAAGCAAATCCTAAGGATGTCACACGAAAAGTGGGAAAAATATCTATTACCGATAAGGGTTGTGGTGAATACAAGTATGAAGAGGATTTCACTATCACAAACATGCTTCAGAGCCCAAGAACATATGGCATGCCGCAATCGGTTATAATAATAGAAGCTCTAGTGCCTGTTCTATTCAGATGTCCGCCCATGACTTTTGTCAGATGGGGGGACATTGCAGAAGAGAAGCCATTTGAACAAGATATCAGTACATGGTTGTACCAATATCTACAAGAGACATTTCGACAACCCCTACCCTTATCAAACTATGGAAATGGTTATATAATGTTACAAAGATTTAGGTATCATGGTACAACTAGTCTGGGGGAAAGACAACAAGGCTTAATGGAATTATCTCTCCTGCCAACCCAGAGAAACACAAGAGGGTTAGGCTATGGGAAATAAAGAACCATCCCTATAATCTAAGACATCCCAGTTGATCAGGAACAAATAGCAGAAATGCATCGGGGGCATAACTTAGAACATGTCTTAATAAGAAACATACTGGCACAATTGTTTCCCGCCCAAGAGGGAACCTCTCAAACCCAAATGAACCTCAACATAGCAATCGATGATAACAAAGGAAGTGAGACATCTGAAAAGTGTTCTATCAAGACTGAATCCCATGAGTATATGTGGAGATCCCTTCATGACTTTGAACCGTCGATCCTAGATTATTCCCCTCAGTCAGACACTATCATAAACCTAGAAGACTTATTTGACCATCTATCCATTAATGATCAACCTTACATAGATAAACATGTCATTCTCTAGTCTTCAAGTAATGCGTCCACATCATAGTCTAGGTTTTTCAGAACCCTATCTGAAGTCCCTTTCAACCAAATAGAGTCAAACAAGCACAAAGGCCTATGTCTTGTGCACCCAGAACTAATAGAGTGGGATCAACAAGGACCGCCTAATATAGATGTTTTCAAGAATGATGAGGCCATTGCAGACTTCATGGAATTAGAGAGGGAATACCATCAGGAGATCATAAAGAAGGTTTCTCCTTTGACATCGACAAATCAACATACTTTGGGGAGGAATCCCCTCTTTCCAGTCATCAAAACAAATCAAAAAAGAAAAAAAGAATCATCAATAAGTGAAAAACTAAAGGCGCTTACTGACACAAAAAATGATAAAAAGCTAAAAAAAAATGTATCTTCTAGTGAAAACCTCACTGAGGCACTAGAATATGGAAAGAAGGAGCTCCTCCCCTTGACAAAGGATAAATTGACATAATCGACATTACTAGCAGACAAAATAGAGGAAGTCAATTTGGGAGATGACAAGAACCCAAAGAACATATACTTGGTGAAATCACTCACCACAGAGGAGAGAGAACAATTCATTAGTTTCTTCAAGGCAAGGATGATCAATTTTGCATGGTCCTACTCAGATATGCTAGGGTTAGATCCAAAGATAGTACTACACCATCTCCCGTTGCTACCCAACGCCAAACCTGTCAAGCAAAAGCTGAGAAAGATGCATCCCCATGTTGCATTGCTAGTCAAGGTAGAGTTGAAAAAGATCCTGGATGCCAAGTTCATAAGATCAATACCATACGTAGACCAGATATCTAACTTGGTACCAGTTACAAAGCACAGTGGTCAGATATGGATTTGCATAGACTTCAGAGATCTCAACATAGCTTGTCCCAAGGATGAGTTTCCTTTACCCAACATTGAGATGATAGTAGATCTAATCGCTGGACATCATATTCTATCACTTATGGATGGATTTTCAGGGTATAATGAGATAAGGATCACGCCAGAGGACCAACACAAAAGAGATTTCACATGTCCTTGGGGCACATATTGTTGGAATGTAATGCCATTTGGTCTTAAATATGTTGGAGCAACGTATCAAAGGGCCATGACAAATATATTTCATGATCTCATCCACAAAACAATGGAAGACTATGTGGACGACATAATAGCCAAGTCGAAGCTTTGCAAAGATCATCTACAAGTATTGGGACCAATCTTTGACAGAATGCAAGAATACAAGGTCTATTTAAACCCAAAGAAATGTGAATTTGGTGTCACAATAGGAAAGCTACTGGGGTTCATAGTGTCATATAGAGGCATCGAAGTAGACCTAGAGAAAGTCAAAGCAATATTGGACATGCCTCCACCATCGAACCTGAGGCAACTAAGAGGGTTACAAGGAAGGCTCCAATCAATCAGGTGCTTTATATCTCAGCTAGTAGACAAGTGCCACCCATTCCAACATCTACTGCACAAAGACATCAAATTCATATGGACAGAGCAATGCGAACAAGCATTCCAAATATTCAAGGACTACCTCCTCAAGTCTCCTATATTGGTGCCACTAGTCCAAGGTAGACCATTGGTTCTGTATATCTCAGCAATGGAATCAACATTAGGCATACTCTTGGCACAACATGATGATGCAGGTAAAGAAAGGGCAATCTACTATCTAAGTAGAACATTGGTAGGATATGAGCTTAACTATATGCCAATTGAAAAGTCATGCCTTGTAGTTGTATTCACTTCACAAAAGCCATGACATTATATGTTGAGTCACCAAACAAAGTTGATAGCACATATTGATCCTTTAAAGTACCTCCTAAGCAAAGTAGCACTCACCGAACGACTGGTAAAGTGGGTAATTATCTTAAGTGAGTTTGACATTGAGTACATAGACAAAAAGGCTATCAAAGGGAAAGTGATTATAGACCAACTAGCAGAGGAACCTATTCAAGATCATCAACCTATCATTTCTGACTTTCCCGATGAATCTATTATGACACTACAACCAACGATCAAGGTATGACAACTATACTTTGATGGGTCATGCATGAACCATGGTGTAGGGGTAGGAATAGTGCTCGTCACTCCAGATAATGATATAATTCCAAAATCTTTTAGACTCAAATTCCCCTGCACAAACAACATAGTAGAATATGAAGAACTGGTCATCGGTTTAAAGATAGAAATTCAATGGAGAATCAAGAACCTCAAGGTCTACGGAGATTCACAATTGGTCATTAGCCAAGTTAACAATGATTATATGAAAAAAGATGAGAATTTAATACCATACAAAGCACAGATGGAAAGATTGTGCACCAAGTTCCACTACATCTTCTTTGAGCAAGTACCACAAGCTCATAACAAAGCTGCGGACGTAATGGCTACCATAGCATCACTGATCGATATTCCACACAACGAAACATGATTCTAGTTTCTAGTAGTACAAATCTTGGTGCCATCACATCAATCATCCATCAGAGAATCAACATGCGTCCTTGTTGGTCCTGAAACCAAATAGTACCAATATGTATACAACTACCTCCGAAATAGTGTCTTACCTCCCAACTTGTCTAGAAACTAGAGAAAGTCCCTCATTTACCAAGCCTCTAGGTATACCATCCTCTCAACTAATTTATATAGATGAATTCTAGAGGGAACACTACTACGATGTCTCGCTTCCATGGAATTCCAGAGAGCTCTGTATGAGGTACATGAAGGAATTTGTGGAACCCACAGAGGTGGAAACAAATTAGCTAAGAAGATCATCTGCATGGGATACTATTGGCCCACAATAGAGATAGATGCACACAAACATGTACAAAGGTGTAGACAATGTCAGATTCATGAAGACCTCATCCATGCACTAGCCCAAGAACTAAATCCTATCACGTCACCATTGCCATTTTCTATGTGGGGATTTGACCTAGTGGGAAAAATTACACCTTCTGCAGCAAATGGACACAAGTACATCATAGAAAAAACAAAGTACTTCACTAAGTGGGTGGAATAAATTCCCCTCACTTACATTACCAAAAAGCAGATATCAATGTTCATACTTAACCACATCATCTGTCAATACGAGATTCCTCAAACCATCCTGACAGATCATGGTACATCTTTTTGAAACAAAGATGTCAAAGAGCTATGTGAATAGTTCCATATCAAACAAGAGTTCTCTTCAATTTATTATCCACAAGGGAATGGCCAAGTTGAAGCTACAAACAAAATAATTTTGAAGATCTTGAAGAAAATAGTGAACGAATCAGGATGAGACTGGCACTTACAGCTTAGTCCTGCATTATGGGCATACAAAACTAGTGTGAGAACACCTACAAGAGCCACTCCTTTTTCCCTAGTCTATGGATCAGAGGTGGTACTACCCCTTGAAGTAGAAATCCCATCCCTAAGGATATCATTAAAGAACCTGATTACAGATGAAGAATACAGAGTAGCAAGGCTCAGTGAATTGGAGTTACTAGATGAAAGAAGAAAACATGCCTTCAACCACTTATAAGGATATTAGAATCACCTTAGAAGGAACTATCATAAGAAGGTGAGGTCACAAACATTTGAGGTAGGAGACCTTGTCCTCATGGAAAATCAAAAGAACCAAGCAAAGCGAGTTAAACCCAGAAAGTTTGAGCCCAACTGGCTAGGACCATATGTCATTATCAGCTCTACCCAGAGTGGCGCATTCATACTTGCAACACCAAAAGGAGATCAGCTCCCCATATACATCAACAACATGCACCTCAAGAGGTTCTACCCTTGAGGTCTCTATAGTTAAGGCACCTATCTACATATCCAGAAAATACCAAAAAAAAACCAAAAAGCAAAAAAGTAAAGAGAAACAAAACCACTCTCTCAGTGAAAACCTGGCAAACAGGTGCTATTGAGTAGGTACCTTTACAAAAACTTGGCAAACAGGCACCAAGTGTTCAAATCCAGCTTCACCATCAATGAACTCCAAAAGCTTGAGCACACTTCAAATGCAAGACTGACTACCCAAGCTATATCCAGAAGCACAATCCCCTTTGAGCACCAAGCACTTACCCATGGTTAATACTGGTCCACCAGACTAGGGGGTGATTCTAAATATCCTAAAAAAAAAAATAAAATTAGAAAACTCATCAAAAAATTCTAAAAAGATAAAAAATCAATCTTCATAAAAAAAATAATAAAAAAATTGCAAAATCCCAAGCAATAAAGTCAACTCGGTTATCAAGAGAGCATAGGGTGATCATGCCTCATCAATCAATGTCATAATCATGAGCTTTTCAAATTAGCATTGGGCTCATTTGACACATCTTTATCAATCTATCAAAACAATCAGCAAGCAATTAGCGACCAAGACAAGCTATCAATTGTCACAATCATGAGCTTTGTGAATCCGCATTGGGCCCATCTGACATAGTTTGATCAGCTGCCAAAATAATCACAATAAATCAATCAATCCTATCAATCATCTTACATAGTGATGGATACACTCAAACCAAAAAGTTCAGTCTTTTATGAGTCATCTATTACTGAAACTAGACACACTCAAGCAATCAAGCCAATCAAGCCTATCCAAAGAGTCAATCCAATCAAGAGAATCAAACTACATCAAGGAACCATCCAAAAATGTTGACTAGGTTAGTCAGTCGGTCAGATGTCAGTCTATATTTCGCAGTTATGTTCTTACGCTACTCCAAGATCCACCATGTGAGGAGAGTAGCTATGATAGATCATGACTTATTTTCTTTTATTGTTGTCTGTTGAATGTTCACTTTGATTTCAGGGCCATGATGATTTAGGATAAATGCGGTAGGCGCTTTCAGTTATCTGGCAGCCACGCAGTTCCACGATCTGAGCTTAACCCTGGGAAAGAATTGGACATTCATTCTCTTTTATTTTCTTGTTTGGTTTATAGAATCAAGAGCTCACAGCGCTATTCAGATGGACTCTGAGTGCGTTGGAGTTCTATCTTAGTTTCTATGGTCTTTTCTTTCATGTTGCAATCAAGATCTCACAATGCTATCCAGATGGACTCTAGGGGCGTAGGAGTTCTATCTTGTTTGATTTAGCTTTTATTTATGGAATCAAGAGCTCACGGTGTTACCCAGATGGACTCTGGGTGCATAGGAGTTCTATCTTGGTTTCCTTTTTTCTATTTATTTACAGGACAAAATGGTATCCAGATGGTCAATATCTGGGTGCTTTTTGGCTCTCTTTCTTTTCAAATAGGGAACAAAGATGAACCCAGATGGTCAATATTTGGGTGCACTAAGTTTTCTTTCTATTCAATCTCTCTACTCCTTCCTCTTATCAAGAGGTCGCGGCGGTATCTAGGTGGTATGTGATATGGATACATTGGACGCTCTTCAGAATTTCAAAAAAAATAAATAAAAAAGATGTAATGATGAAAAATATTGGAGACAGGGGCAGGGACTTGGGACACTCATCCTTTCTATCAAATCATATCTATAAAAAAAACAAAAATTTCCTTTTTATCATTCCATATCTATCAATCAATCCCAGAGATCACATTCCAAACTAACTTCCTTCGAACTAACACATGCATTACTCAAATATTTTGTGCATGGTAGATTGCATTCATTTATTGCATAAGAAAAATCCAAAACATGTGCATAGTAGATCATATAATCAATGCATTCATCATCAATAACATCATAACTAACATACGAATGCATTCATCGTCATCATATAGTGATTCACTTTTTCAACAAATTAATGCTCATCTGACACATTTTATGCTTAATTTGTTGAGGGGGCATATAGTCCACTTGCTATCACTGGGGCAAGCCGGGGCAGGATCAAATCTGAAAACTCTTTAACACACTACAACAAGTCACATCGCATCAAAGAGGGGTAAATATAGACACCCAAAAATGGATAGGCTTGCGACTTTACATTAAAAACACCAATTTTCATCTATTAATTAATGGTTTTTTAATCATTAATTAATCATCTATTTTCCTCCAAACTCATTCCCCAAATCATCTAATCAAATTCCCAAAATTAATTAAATAATTAATTTTATTCAATTAATTAACCTTAACTGATTAATTACCATTAATTAATTAATTAAATTCAATTTCCTATAGTTTAAATTCAAATATTTAAACTTGCTAATTAAATTCTTCCAATTAAATTAATTTAATTTCATCAAATAAAGCAATTCTAAATAAAAAAGA
>MU227033.1:1687923-1732745 GCA_018584345.1 Thuja plicata
CACCCACCTCTTCAGTTCACATGGGTAACTCCACCCACCTCTTCAGTTCTAAAAGGTAACTCACAATTAGCTCTTCAGTCAACCAAACTCTATCTCCTCTTTACCAAATGAAGAGGTGGAGTTTACTAATGGCTTCTTGAGTTCTCTTTGATCTCAACCGTTCATCTCCCTATCTCTGGGATTGATCTCAACCATTCATTTCATCCCCATTTCCTATATAATAAACCCTTCATAACCATTTGAAGGATCTAGGATTTCAAGCTCTCGTGCACCATTACTATGTCAGTTTGGTTCTAGCATTCAAGCCATCTTGCAATCACACACACATTTCAAGAATCAAATTATCGACGCTTCTCAAGTCATAGATGCTTCTCACACCAATACTGAGCATCAAAAATAGCATTTTAGAAGGAGTAGAGAGAGACAATAGAAGCTTCAAGCACTTTGGGGTTTGCATTCATTTGTTTTCCTTTCATTGCTTGTACATTTTATTGGTTAAGTTTCAAGTTATTCATTTTAGTAGTTCTTGGGTATTGGATTTATATCATTGTAAAACCGTTTCTACTAACCCTCGCCTTTGGAAAGCTTGGGAACCATGAATCACGAAAATGAGGCGTACAGTGAGGTCATGTGGGATGTTGATTGTATTGGGGTAGGATCTAGCCTCAACATTCATCATAGATCAAATAAGGAGGCAACTAGAGGCTCAATTATCCTTTGAATAGGGGATATGATTAAAGGCTATGGCTATGACCCTAGATCCCAAACCCTTGCCATGTGGTCCTTAGCTCCAAGGACACAAAACCCTTCTTTGATAAATGTGGAAGAAAAGATGGATGGGTATAAAATTATATGGATAGTACATAACACGTCAACCTTAGAAGTCTCTAAAGCTATCACCCATTTCGCCCACTTGAATGAGGCAAAAATAGAGCAACTCTCAAAGAGATATGGAAATATTTTTGATGAAACAATTGATTTGGCCAAAGGCATGGAAAAGAGCCTGATGAAAATCCAAGTATTGGAGGAGAAATTGGAAGATTTAAAGGCAAAGTTGGAAGAAGCATCCAAGGCTCTTCCTCCTCATGTTCAAGAAGTTGAAGTCATTGTCACTGAGGAACCTAATCATTCAACTAAGGTATTTGACAAGGACAAGAGTGAGGTTTCTCTCTCTTCCTTGATCAATATTCTGCAACATAGAATTAAAGTAATAAAATGCAAGTTAGATGCAATCCACAAGGCTTACAATAAGTTGCATGATGTTGAAAAGGATGTCAAGGATGCAATAGAAACTTTGGATCCACTATTTAGTGTGTGGTATTGCAGGGGCTCTTAGTTTGAAAGGCTAGAAGCATTACAACCCCATAGGCCAGATCTTCCCGAGTCACTGAATCGGGTTGGGGAAATGATTGAATAGATTGGTGTATCCCTGTCCTTTTGCAAGGGAAAGGAAAATCAGGTACAATTAAAGTTGAATATGTTTGGCCCTAATTTCAGCAAGTACATCCCTCCTATACATAATGAGAATGATGAAGTGAAAGGTGTGGAGGAGTGGAGAAATGAATTTGATGCATTTATGCCAAAGCAACAATCTTTCCTTATAGAGGATAATGTTTTAAACATGGAGAAATATAATAAGTCCCTAGATGATATTTTCAAAGCTGAAACAGATTGTGCCAGGTTTGTGGTAGATACAAGGGCTATCATCGATGCCAAGTGGGAGAGACAGATGAAGCAGTTAAAGGGCATCAAAAGTTTTGACTGGCCAACAAAGGAGGAGGTTGCACTATGGGACAAAAGCACAAAGCCAAAGAAGAAAAAGCAGGAAACACTAGACTTGGAGGCAATGGAGGAATATTGAATGACACTTGGCCCTTGATCAATGAGCACATGGAAGGTAATTATTTCAAAGAATAGTGTATGTTAGCAATGCAGGCGGTCACTGTTTCTCACAAAAAATTTCAGAAGTTGCCTTGAATATCTGCGGACAAAGGTGCCAACTGTTAAAGATTCATAATGATTGCAAAGAGCTACTCAAGTTCTCCTCTCCACAAATGGAAAATGATTGTAACTGATTTTGTCTTTTAGCGCCTTTTGATTTTCCTAGCCATCCGAAGCTTGTTGCATCCTAATTCTTCCAGTATTCCAAGATGGATAGTGAATAATATAAATAGCATGAATTTTGTAATTGTAAAGGATGGTGAATTGACAATTGCAAGATAGTTTTTTTATTTTAGTCTTGTTTTAGAGTTTTGGGTCATTTTGAATGTATTGAGACAGAGAAAATTTAATGAAAATACAGTGGAATTCCTTTACACATTTATGATATTTTCATGTGTTCATATTTTAAATTCTTGTGTACTAAATTTGTAAGGCAATTTTAATACACTATTTAAACAAGGTAAATTATGAATTTTTCTTAAGTTTCTTTCAAGGGAAGGGTAATTCTTAAGGGTGGTTTAAGGGGATTTAGGATTTACATGAGAATTTGATGTCTAGGTGTGTGAATGAAAAAGATAATTTGTAAGGCATTTCATTTGGGTTTTGGGTGTGTTGTTATCAAAAAATTTCTGTGAATGTATGTTCTTTTAACTCTTTGCCCTAAATTAGGCATTGGTTTATACTTGATAGGCAGTTTTCATCATCAATCTTTAAACTAAACAATTTTTCATTTTACAGTTTGTCATGTATGAATGTTGAATATCAGCGTTCAAGACACCAATCCACTGTAGGATTTACTGTGAAGCAGTAAGTCACAAGAGGTATGCCCGCCTAAGTCTGTGGAGCTCAAAGTGAAGGAGGATTTGATCCTTGTTAATTGGTCTTTTATGTGATAGAATCAGGAGTTGGGAGTCATAAAGTTGATCATTTATTGATCCATTTGACTCTGCAAGAAAAAGAACCAATAGACCCCTCATGGAACACCCACATAGGGAACTAAGTTGTCCCAACATGCTCAAGACTTGGCTTAAAAGGGACCTTGGAAAAAACTTATTTTCTTTTCAAGAGGAGTAATAGATATTTAATTTTCTTAGATTTTCTTGTGATAACACTGTCATCGATAGAACTAGCACAAGGAGGAGGGATCTAATAGGTTAATATAGAAAACATAATTTATCTCTCATCTAAATTTTTTAGAAGGATCATTAGATATAATCTTGAAAAGGGGGAATTTATGAAACTTTCCCAACATAGAAAACCTCAGAGTGATGAAGAGAAAAGTGGAGCAGAAACATCATCCACACTACGTATATTTGTTTGATCCAAACAACACAATCTTATCTGCTTCCCAAACTCTGATCTAGACTATAATAGTTTCCACCCCCCGTACCCTTGCAGTGGTGTATTTCATAGAGGTTGAAAATTATTCTCTTAATTTAGGAGGACCCTTGCATGATTTGGCTAAGAATATTGAGATTTTTTGTCCAAAATTTATCCATGGAACATCTAAGATGGTTGAAGAACACATACAAACTTTCAAGGACATACACAATATAGAGAAAATTGAACATCAAGATGTGGTTTTTAAGTTATTTCCTTATTAATTAGGTGATTTTTTTGTAGAATTGGTACCTTAATTTGTCTCGTAGTTCAATACCCATGTAAGGAGATTTAGAGACACAATTTTTGAATCAATTCAAGGTACACACTAACCTTGTTGTCTTCTATCATCAATTTGTCTAATATAAGAGGGAAACCAATGAGCCATTAAACATTTATAACCATATGTTCCATAGAATGTACAAAAAAATGACAAACCCATCTAGGCTGACACAAGATGTTGTGATCCAAATTTCTACTTTGAAATGCAAGCTCATATTAGATTTTTTAACAATCTAAACTAAGGACAAAATGTAACAAAAAATTAGCATACAAATGTCATTTTCTATTTATTTTTGTGCCCATCTTAATGTGAATGTCCTAAATGCAATTATATTTCAAGTGGCACAGTTTGTGTAAGATTTTGACTCTCGACTTGATCCCCATTTGCCTCCATCCACTCTCATTTTACATTGTTTTCCATATAGTTGTTATTTACACTATTATTCACAATCACTTCTATACATTCACTCCCTACCTCAAGATTAAAGATTTTAGCATGTGGTTCATTTTTTAGTGGCACAAGATTAATGTGGTTCAATCTCAATATGTGGGAATGAGCTTGAAATTCAAATCCAAACTTTCTCACCTCTATGTCGAAGTTGTTTGTATTTGAAATGATTGAGCTAATTTTCAAAATCTACACTTTTCATCATTCAAGAAGCGTGTTTCCTCTAGGCAGTCAAATTTTTCCATCAATGGTTTTCACTTTGTCTTAACCGTCGATAATTTATTCCGCTTTTACGTATATTTGAAATGTCTATCAATTAAAACTTTTTATTATTAAATTATTATTGTTTTACTTCGATGAATGACAATTAGTATATTTTTTATTATTAAAATTTTATCATTTTACTTATGTTTCTTCGTCGTTGCCATTAAATTTGATTTAAATTTTGATGGTGATGATATTCAATGCCTTAGTAATTTAGGTTTTGAAAAAATAAGTTACTTTTAATTATAAATTTTATTTAATAAATTGTTTGTTTAAAATAAAATATGTATAGTTTATTGTAGAATAAAATATTAGTTAAATATTAATATATTTTATATTATAATATATTTATATAATTTTAAATTAAATTAAATTATATTTATAACAAAACGTATTCAATTTTATATTATATTGTATTAATATTTATTTTATTTTTAATTTAAATGAAAAAATACTTTTAATTATATATTTTATTTAATAAATAGTTTGTGTAAAATAAAATATACATAGGGTAGGTAGAATAAAATATTAGTTAAACATTATTATATTTTATATTATAATATGTTTATAAAATTTTAAACGATATTGTATTCATATTTATTTTATTTTTCAATTTAAATTAAATATATATATTATTTGATTAATAAAATTATAATATTTTTAAAATGATAATATAGATCATAATTTAACAATCGTAACACTTCCAATACAACGTTAAATTAAAAACTGAATGTTACAAAATTTAAAATATTAAATAAAAAAATTGAAATTAAATCTCACACACACATATACATATATGTATATATACACATACATATTGAAGATATATTTTTCCATTAGTATGAAAGGAAAAAAAATTTTGAAACCGTCAGTAACTCCAACATCAAAAGACAGGTTTACTACAAACCGCCAGACAAGTTCAAGGGAACCCGATGACACAGTGCAAACTGAAAATGTTAAAAAGGAACCTGATAGAGTAACTCGACACTGCAAACCGATAGAGGAACCCGACAAGAAGAATATAGTGTACCTCAACAGAATAGAAGACAGAGGAACCTGACAGTCTACAAGAGAAACCTGAGCACCAGTCTACCGAGAGGCAGTTAAATCCTGAGAAATGTGGATCTGACTTTCACGTCAGATAAAACACTTGTGTTTTATATTTAGCTTTTTAATTAGCTTTAAATCCATTTCTTGAGGGTCAAGCAATATACTTGTAATTATTTTAATTAGTCTAACTGATTATAAACATGCAAACTAGGAGATCAAGGTCAAGTTGAAAACCTTTGATCATAGAGTTATCATTGTAATACGTGAAACTGAATTAGGTTAAACTATTGTATAAATAGATGTGTAATCAATCAAAACATGTGGATTTGATGATGATTGTAGATGAGGAGCATATCTATGGATCATACTAAGAGTTTCAAGTAGAAGAACATCAAAAGATGAATTAGGTTATCAAGAACCAGATTCAAGGCTACTGAGCAACAAAGGTATTGATCAATTACAATAGGTGATACACTTTACATGTAATCTTTAATGGATCTATAATCAGAAATTGTAGATTGCATATACTCAGGTCAATAAGTATTTTTTACTACATTCTAACAAGTGTAGCAAATAGAGGAAATCCTTTCAAGAAAGGTGGATTTAACAATCCTTTGTAAATCTCTTAACCAAGTGCACACTAAACAGTGTTGCTAAATCTCTTAACATAGTAGACCTTAACCAGTCTCCACATGATACTCCTAACAGGGTAGATCATCAAAAGTGATCAAAATTGTAAGCCTTAACCGACCCCTTCCATTTTGCAGATAGTGAAGTTTTGTGGGTTTCATCCCCACTGCAGTTTTTACCTTCTAATAGGGGTTTTTTGCGTTACCAAATCTTGTGTCATGTGTTAATACATTTCATGAATGTTTACATGCTTATTAAGTTTATGATTTGATATAACATACACAAAGATTGAACAATAGATATGGTTGGTAATACAATTGATTACTAAAAGGATTAAGGTTAAGTGATAAAAATTTTAAGGGTATTGATTCACCCATCCCTCTCAGTACACACCGTTCTATTATTTCCAACAATTGGTATCAGAGCTAGATCTCTTATTTAGAAAAGTTTAAAAGACTTAAGAGAAAAGATCATATAATGGAAAGGTATAAGCTAGACAAAGGTATTGAGAATCAGAAGCTAGAAATATAGATCTTCTATGAGCAATACAAAGCAGCGAGAATCAAGCTGAGAGAACTACTGGATGAAAGAAAGGCTATGGCATCTCATTGTATTGAAACAAACTATCATGAAGAAGAGATACCAGATTTATTTGAGTCGTCAGGATCTACATCTAGCAAAGCATCAGACACATCTGAAGGAAGCATCACAAGTCTGAATGAAAGTAATCGACATCTGATAAAGAAAGTAAAGATACTACAAATCAGTCAAGAGACATAGATGGTAAGGATGATTAATGTCATGAACAGTGCTAGACAAGCTGAGCAAGAAAGAACACTAGCTATTGATGACAGGAGGAAGATCACTGAAAAACTATAAGAGAAAGAGTTAGAAATACAAAGACTTACTGAACATCTTCATGAGATCACCAATCATATTATTCTTATGAAGCAGGAGGCAAACCAAATGAACATAGAACTCATTGAAAGCATGAAGTGAGAATTCAGAAACAACACAATGATATGATTAAGAGAGCTGAAGAAAGTACAAAAAGGATGGATGATTTTTTGGATGGGCAAAGAAGAGTCAACAACAACATTGGAATAGGGTATATCGAGCATGGAGAATCACCATACCAAGTTGATCCAAAGAATGCCTACACAAATCCAAGAACAAGAAGGCAGTCATGCAATCACTGTGGAAAACTAGGCCACACATCAAATGTATGCAGGAGCAAATTGAAAGGTATTCCTAACTCCACACCTTTATTCATAGGAAATTGTTATAAATGTAACAAGAAAGGACATAAAACATATGAATGTAAATTTGAGGTGGAATAATCAAAGAGGGAAACCTACATGGAAAAATATTATCCTACTTGCAAAACGCATGGGTACACATCTCTTGAATGTAGGAAGAAGAAAAGGCAAGCATGAAAGCCTAAAGAAAATGAAAATTATTATCAACCAAAAAGAGTCAATAACTCATATGTTTGGTATTACAACACATGGGCAAACTACACAACATGTGGAAGATTTGGTCACATAGCTGTAACCTACATGAGGAAATGGACAAGAAAGTCTAGAAGTTGGACTAACCCCGAAATGGCATGCTTACACTATCATAAGGTTGATCATCTAAGAAAAGACTGCAGAGACCGAGTGACAGAGACAAGCACTTTTCCCAATGGCAATACCATTGAAGACATCAGGAGGATGATAAACAAAATGTGGAGGAAATCTACAAACACTGATGAAGTTGGACCGAGAAATGCAATTGGTGACACCTTATCCAATGGATCTGGTGACATTACCACCCCCACCTAAGATGAACAAGTAAGTATGGAACTGCATTATACTAATTTATACTTTACATCAGTTTCATTATACATTGATGAAATGCCAAACTAGCATGATTAAAGATGCACTATGGTATTACTTGTTATGATTCTATGAATACAATCCCATCAGTCAATGCTTACTGAAAATCATCGATGTACATACAAAGCTAAGTTTTCTATACTTACCGAGAATTGTCGGTTAACATATAAAAGCTGAGTTATTAGTGTAAACTGACCTTCGTCGGTAATCATTTGAAAAGATAATGTCATCTTCGCTATAAAATGAGATCTGTCAGTAAACATATGAAAGTTCAAATGAGTTAACACTTGCCTCAAGAATCGCATTCTCACTGAGAATGAAGTTTGTTTGTAACCCGAGCGACTTCATCTTCAAACACAAATAAGTGGGTGAAGCATTAATGACACCACTTAGGGAAAATGTCTATAAAAAGGCGATGAAAGAACTCATTATTTATAATGCGAATTAGAGAAAAGCCAAAGCACAAAGCAACCAACCATGACTAGATCACAGAGCGACTTGCACACTGTTCATAATACTTAGACAAATTTACTCAAGCTACAGAAGGTTAAAGTATGTAACAACATTCATCGAGCACTCTATTTGTTTATGGTGAAAGCCCTAAATTTTAGAAACTATGGCAACTACGTCCCATGTTTCCAAGATAAAAAACACCAAGGAGAAAAAGGTTAATCTGATCAAGAACACCACTTGTGAAGAACCTCATTACAAGATCTGTCCCAAGGTTGCTTCACAACTTGACAACGCTGGTGCATTCTCCAGTATACCAATTAGGGTTTTGCTTATTGAGGACATCCGAGCGTATATTCACTGCAAGATCACTGAGATAGGAGGTCTTGAGGTGGAGAAAGATTACAAAGAGATTTTCAAAGACAAAACCATTAAGGAGGAATACAAACACATCAAGGTCAAAGGGCTGACAAATTCCCTAATGTTCCCAAAGGAATTCAAGACAGAATGGATTAGGATTGTACTAAGTTGGGTACATGACTAAAAAATGTGGCTGGATGAGCCAAAGAAAATCACCAGGGATGTGATACATGTTGTGACCTGTTATCCTATAACCAACAAAGCCAAGGCACTCAAACACCCTCCTCACCCCAAAATTGAGAAGATGGTAGGTACAGTATGGGATGGAAGAGGACTAAAGGTAACCACCATCACCGATGCAGAACTAAAATTTGGTGCATGTGTCTTAGGATACAAAATATTTTAGGCAAGCAGGATAAACAACATTGCAAGTGGAGATATTGATACTTCCCACAAGATTGTCAAGAAGGGCCTCCAACTGGATCTTTCAAAAATTCTACTGAGGCAATTAGATGAGAATATGAGGACATTCAGGACTGCAAAGTCTAACTCATGGAAGTTTGGTTCACTCATTATGTGTATATTTTTCTATTTTCAAGAATCCTTCCCATCTGTTGGTAATGTCAAATGGTACACTACCTGACCAGCGACCATACATATTAGTGAGTTCATCAAATCACTAGGAGATAATTTTGAATCAATCATGGATGAATACTTCACTAGATTCAAAGACAAAATGTAGAAGAGGATGAGGATACCAGAACAATTTAAAGATGAAATTTGTTTTATGGTGGACACCAATAACAACTTATCAAACCAGCTGCACTAAGGACAACATGGTTAGCATAGATCAAGAAACAAATGCTATTGAGGCATTGTTGAATGAACCATTAGATGAATCTCTATCTAGGTTTGGAATCTATGAAGAGGCCAATGAAAGAATAAAGACCGGCCTAGTAGTGAAAAAATTTGATAGAAAGAAAGAGAAAATGGTTAAGACAATGAAGAAAAAGGTGTCGGTAAATGAAGAGGAAACAAAATAGACAAAAGAAACCGAGGGTCAGTCACCTGTCGGTGAAGCAGAAAAGGTGAGTGACTCTGAATCTATAGAGTCTGATGCACCATCCATGAAAAAGCCAAGAACAACTGCTGCATCAAGGAAAATAATTCAAACTACTAAGGCAGACTCACCATCTATCAAGAAAGGACAAGTGAGAACATACAAAATAAAGCCTCAAACCGGGAAATAGGCACCAACAAAAAGAAGAAGGCTAATCAAAACTAAGGAAGACATAGAGGACACCAAAAAAGATGAACAATCTGTTAAAAACTGACTTCCTACTACAATTGATGAGGTATGTGCAACTACCATCAAGTCAGGTTCAATAACAGACCCTAAGATTAAGAAATGGCTAACATTGGATCCCAAGGATCAAAATAAGATATAGGAGGCAATTATCACAATGATTATTATATTCAGATATGTACCAATAAAGTTTGAAGACAAGATTCCTAAAGAACTTCTAGAGAGAATCTTAGCAAGGTGGAAATATGCACTAAAGGAAGAGAAACAAATTAGGGAAAGATCCCTAGTTTCAATTATGCCACCCGAGTCCAAGATGGAGGAAATTGAAGAAATGATGAATTTACACTCCAAGAGGTTCTCACCAAAATTAAGAGCCTACAAAGTGCTATACGGAAAAATGATTGAGCTTGACAAATAAAGTGATGATATGTGGAATAAAATATTTAATCCACCTAAAGAGGACTCAAGCCCCAAGCCACTATTAGCTCTTACCTAGGAGCCTCAAAATAAAGAAGATCAGGCTAAACCAAACCCATAACACATTATTATAAATGATAATAAGGATGTTAATGAACAAGCATTGAACACAACAGAAAATAAGAATGTGGACACTGCAGATGAAACATTTCCTTGTAATACTATCATTGATATTACCAGAGAAGATCCTGCATATGAGGTAAATAAAGATGAAGATGTCACTATTGTCCCACACCAAACCGATGAATAAGAGACAACTACAAATTTTGCATAGGTGAATATACTAGGCCAAATGCCACTATTGATATAGGCTATCAATATTATCAAACAAAAGGATAAATCACCTGAGCATGATGCAAGCATTCCCAAGGATAAGGGTTCAGAAGAACCAAAAAACACATCTGATGAGTAGACCAAAGATGGAGAGAAAAAAGAAACCGATGACCAAAATTTCATAGATGGAGCACAACAAGAAATAGATGAAGGGAAGAAAGAAAAAGGTGAAGAAGAGAAGAAAGATAATGCTACTCCTAAGGATATTGAAGGAGATGTTGTAGATACACTGAAGGTTGATGTGGAGACATCCACTCCCAATCGATAAACAAATACTGAGCAATAGGCAAAAGGCACAACACCACCAAAGGCTTCACCAAGCACATCTGACCAAGCAAAGGATCTTGCTATGGTGCTACATACAAGTGCTTCCCACTCAACATCCAAGAAAAATAAGAACAAAAAGAAAAAATTGTAGGTAACACTAGATGAAATCATTGAGATACCAAAGTGTGACCCTTCTACATTGGATTATGAATATCTACAAGAGTATGGAGAAATATGTAAGAGAAAATCTTTACAAGAAAAGATTAGGAAACAACACACGGACTCACAAGTGCTAGAAACAACAAGGGACATTCTAGTCCAAATTTTTCCTGACATAGATATTGATCAAGATGCCCCAATTCTTGATCAACATTCCATTCTTACCAAGGCCATCACATCTCAAAATTTGGATGTAGAGAAAGAAATAGCAGAACGAGTGATCGCTTGTTATAAAGATTCAGAAACTAGGAATAATCCTTTTAACTCAGGGATTGGACATCCAACTAAGCACTTCATCCACTTTACAATAAACTCATTTAATATGTCAAACCTAGGGACGTGTTACTTGAAACAGGCCCGCAAAATATATGCACCAAGCACTTCTTCAACCAGTCATTCTATAATTGCAGTAGGAAATAAATGCTGGAAAAGAACTACTCTATGGCTGCAGGAAATAAATGCTTTCAAAAGGAAACTATACTATTGTTGCATGAAGTGAATACTTCAAGTAAATATAAACTATTGTTGTGGAAGTAGATGTTTTGAAAATAAATGATGGAAATGAAGGCTACTAGCATGATGGAAGAGTACACACAAACAACTATAATGCTTTAGTTAATTTGTCGCTTGGCCGCAGGAAGCAGTAGTTCTCCTGTGGCTTTGCCTGCAGGAGCTGTTTAGCATAGGATTTGAAATAACATAAATGCAGGAAAATGAACTAAATAGAATGAATCTAAACTATGAATTCCTCACCAAGTGGCCCCCTTGAGTGAGTACCTAGAATACTCAATTACACAGTACTGAACTCAAAACTTCATTTGCTTATTAACTTGAATAAAAGAGTACATGAATTCTCCACTATGAAATAACAGAATGCAACTATAATACTACTACTGCCCTTTTTCTCACACAGGAGCAGGGATTTATTTAAAGGGAAAAACATCTAACTACTAAAATCCACATGCCCTAATAAAAGGTGGAGCTTTTATTACAATCATCTAACAAAAATGAAAACTAGAAAGTAGGAAATAGAATCGGTCAAGAAGAGAGGAAGGAACTGCATAGAAAACAAATCCAACTTCCCACTCTCTCCTAGATTTTGTCAAAGAAATTATTACACTTCACCAAGTCTCTACTCAATTGTCTCCACCTGGATCAATCTGGAAAATTTCCACCACTGTTGTGTCGATGTTTCATCCATGCACGTCTACTAAAGGACCGCGTCAAGTGACCAACATAAAGACATGCTCATCTAAACCAGATGTCAGTTGCTACTTCAATGGGCTACATTAACACCATTAGGATAAAAGCATTCGTGGCATTTATTAAAATTACAAACATTATCTATTACCCAAACAGTCATTTCATTCATAAAATATGATCATGAGTTCATAGCAATCAAAACAGAGCATATTCATCCCAATAAAGCAGATTAAGTAGCATATGTGCACGGCAAAGGTTCAGTGATTGACTATCATATAACAATAGTTTTGGAGCATAAAGTCTTGGAATAATAATAGAAAACATAAGAAAGGACCTAGCAAAAGTTTCTCTAAGGTATATAAAAGATGCCATTAAAATGGCCTATCATTCTGCCCCCTACAAAGACTAGTGTCGGTCCTCAGGCATTGAGACATTCTGGATTTTGGAATGAACTCAGAGGTCTCCTTCCTATGTTTCTCCAACCATGGAGGTGCCAACGCACCAGTAGAACCCATTTGTGTGCTCCATCTTTACCCGTCTGCCCAGTTCCTTTTGTTCATCTATACAACTGTATAATGACCATAAGAGCAGGGGAGGCTGGAAAGTGAGTGGAAACCAATGCTTAGGCTATGGTTGTCTTCCTTGGAATATATACTAACTAAAACATTGCATTGTAGCATGCAAGTTAATCAGACTATGTGGCTCTACCTTCTTAAGTGCCAGGGTAAGTCTTTCCCATCTATATTTTAACCCTACAGCTACCCTGTCTCCATCTGATAATGACAATTTTTCAAAAGCTGAGAAAAATTCCTCACAGCTTTCCAGAATCTGTTTCCTTGATGCAGAATCATGAAATCCATACACAATTTTCATCCACTCATAGTAAAGCCATCATGGTGACCGACTTTTAGGACGTAGAGGCAAGGAAATGGATTTTTCCAAAATTCTATACTTATGTAATTACTCACCATAGTTTATCTCATTTTGAATCCAGGAAACAAGGGCTGACAAATGCATATCTCCAATAAACATAAGGGGGTTCCAGTCAGTATTAGAAGGAACAACATAATTGTGTAGGTATAATTAACACAACAAATTCTTAGCACAGTCAGGTGATGTGTTGTAAGCAACCACAATTTCATGTGGGGTTTTTATACCTAAACTCACATCCCGAAGGACTCTCATTAATCTAAACAGAAAAACTACTCTTTGAGGCATAGGGAATAAACCCATGGTGGTGGCCTGCATCCCATCAATTTTGGAATTATATCTGCAATGTTATTTACCTTGTTCTATATAAATTTGATTTCTTGTTGTTTTCTTTCAATTTCCCTCCTTAACTTTGTCTTTTCTAGTTCCCACATCGATGTTTGATATTGCATTGCATTGAAATAATCAACCGATAAAGAGTGAATAGTTACCTCCTTAGGTTGCCGATGTGGGACCGCCCTGACTGCTTGTGGGTCCTCTTTCTTTGGACAACCTGGTATATTTTCTGGTACTAGGGGCCTTTCCCCGTGAATGCCATCCTGTGGAGAAGAAGATTCTCCTCCAACAACTTTAGGCTTTGCTTCTTCCGGTATTACATACTCTACTTCTGGAATTACTCTAATGGCTACAGGATCCTCTTCCACCATACCTTGGCATTTGGAAATAGGACTGTCTGTTTGCGGTTGTTCTTGTAAGAGCTCCTCTGAGGAGACATGAGAATCATCAGACGCCACATGAGAACTTGTGTCATTTGGTTGTGTGGTGTTCAAACGAAGACTTCTATGCAATGGGGTATCCGTAGAGGCTACATGTTTCTTTTGTGAAAGTTTCCTTTTCTTGGTAGGTGTGACCACAGGAAAAATAGTAGACATAGGAATATCTCGACTCATATATTCTGGCATTTTTTCTTTGCCTTTACCCTTTTTATCTTTTTTCTGAGAAACTATGGGAACCTCAGTTTCTTCACTCCCTGAAGTAGGGTTTGGATGACCAAAGGGCACATTTTCCTCATGAACCCTTGAAGGGGAAGAAGTATTCAAGGGCTCATCTTGTTCACCCAGTTCTTCTTCCTCATCAGGGTTATTTCCCCGTTCTTCTTGATTCTCAGGTCGTGGCCCTTCTCCATACAACTCAACATGAGGTGCCTTAATAAATCTATCCCAAGACATGGGAGAGACATCCCTTAGTGAAATTTCCACCAATAGTTTAATTAAACCATGGTGGGTCACTGCGTTCTACCTCCCCTTCTGTACCTCTTCAACACTCAAATTCAAAAGGGCGTAAAGAACATTTGGAAGATTTACTAAATGATTATGCAATAAGTGGCTCAACAATTTAAAGTGAACTGCATGCAAGATGGAAAAATAGCCTTCACAGGTAATGTACCTTATGACATGAATGACTAATTGAGGAAATTTCCCTAGAAGAGATGTCCGCTTTACTCCTTGTTTACTATAATCTATTAGGGCATCTGCTGGTAACGCAAATTTTTCTCTAGCCATTCATGCATCATGCCCATGTGGAAATGCTTCACCTGTAGATGGAATTCCATAGACTTCTACAATTCATACTTCTGAAGCTTCAATTTGTAACCCCTTAACATACGCAATTCCATTGTTGTATGTTCTCAAAAATTCCAATGCCTTATCTTCGTCATACCCATTTAACCTAACAAAATAGGTGAGGCAACCTACTCTGTTAAAGACTTGAAAGCCATCCTGGTCTTCTAACAATACCAGGTGGTTTGATGGTTCATGCTGTATAGGAGAATCACCCATTCTGCTACTTTGAAATTCCAACAATGTCTGAAAAACTCAAAAATCCCCTTGCTTCCACTGGTAATCTTTACTCTGTTCACTGAAAAATTTCTATGATGTGCCTAGAATTGGAATGAAAGTTTTCTAGTAGTTCCAAGTGGACAAGACACAACATAAGATTTTTAAAATAATTATGTGAAAGTAAGCTGAATTTTTTTGAGTTAAAGACAGGGCTGGTTTTGACAGTTTACACGCAGGGTTTGTCAAATCACAAGTTATGATATGATGTCTTAGTACAATCTGGGTAGAAAAATAGCAATGACAAAGATTGGTAATTATGACAGCTGATTTGGAAATGACGTAGGTTTTGAGCTGATGGGAAATTTCATTTATTATTCACAAAACCCTATTTACTGCCCCCTACGAAAAAATTACAAGTGTCCTCACTTGCATGGAAATGTACGACAAAATTGGGAATAAATAGCTCTATTAAGTACAATGTGTCATAATCATATTAAATGAAGTAAAAAAACTTTTGGGGACAATAAAGTAATGTGTACCGAAGAATATTATACTGGTAAATGCTCAAATCCAGAAAGATTTGATGACATTGGCAGAGTAAAAGAAAAAAATTGACTGGCGCAATAATGAGGTGATGTGAATGCATGGATGGCAGATAAAGATGATGAAAAATTGGATGGAATGATGTTTATTATGGAAAAGCGATTTTCATGGGAAACAAATTTTTTATTATGATTGCATGTGGGAAATTTTCAAAGAGATGACCATAGTAAATAATTATGTTGGGTGGCTGGAGGAATGCCCTCAAAAGGAAGAGGTTCATTGGCTACAGGAAATTTTTCAACTGGAGGAGGTTCCTCGACTACAGGAGGGTCTTTAGCAGGAGGAGGAGGTTCTTTGGCTTAGGAGAAATCTCAAAATGTCGTAGGAAATCAACCTTTGTTTATGGTTTATGGTATAGGCAGAGACTGTGACCATTTACCAGTAACTTGAAATGTACATGGTCGATAGAAAAGAGTTGAACTGATCCTTTAGAATAAACATGAATAATCTCATAAGGGCCAAGCTAATGAGTTGTAAGCTTACCTTGGTTTTCTTGGAATCTTGAGTCATACAAAAGAGCCCAGTCACCAGGAGCAAACTGTTTGGAAAGGATGTGAGAATCATGCCATTTTTTTCACTATGTTTGAACCAACTCTGTGTGCTGCAGGGCTTCCTCCTTATCTCATCCAGCTGGTTAAGCTGTAGGATCCTGTCACATTTTTCCTTAGTAAGATAAATATTTAGCTGTAATGTCATCCATAAAGTTTTATGTTCAAACTCAATCGGCATCACAATTGCCTTTCCATATACCAACTCAAAAGGGGTAAACCCTGTTGTGGTTTTCCATGTAGTGCGATAGGCCCATACTGCCTCTTGGAGATGACTGATCCAATCTTTCTTGTCCAACTATACTGTCTTTGTGAAGATAGCTTCTATCTCCCTATTAGTGATTTCTGCCTGATTGTTCGCCTGTGGGTGATAGGGACTTGATTTGCGGTGATAAATTTTGTACTCATTCATCAGAGCAGTAATCAATGTGGAAGTAAATTGAGCTCCTTGGTCAGTGACTAACTCACAAGGTAAACCATAGTGTGTAAATATCTCCTCATACAAGAACTGTGCAATTATGTTGTCTCTGGCATGCTTCATGGCTCTAACCTCTACCCATTTGGTTACATAATCAGTACATACAAGTATGTACAAATTGTCATCTGATGCAGGAGTGATGAGACTAACAAAATCAATTTCCCACTTATCAAATGGAGTCACTACAACCTAAGGAAAGAGTGGCATTTCATCAGATTTAGTAGGCCGCCCCATCCGCTGGCAACGATCACATTTCCTGGTGTAATTGACTGCATCCTTGTAGAGGGATAGCCAATAGTAACCAGTGTTAGGTACCTTCATGGTTGTCCTTTTGGCAGAAAAATGCCCTCCACAGAGCTCATCATGACAAGCTCAAAGGATGTCATAAGTTTCATCCTCATGAATGCATCTTCTCAATACTTGGTCGGGGCTAGTATAGAATAAACAGTCAGCAATCCAAGAAAAGTTGAAAGTTTTCTCTATTAGTAACCACTTTTCCTTTGGAGATAAGTGTGGAGGTACCTTTTGTGAAACCAAATAGTTAGCAATATTAGCATACCAGGGTATTTTTTCTACAATGGAGAATAGGTGGTCATCAAGAAAGCTGTCATTGATTGACAGGGATTCATCAACATTCTGCAGTCGTGAGAGAAAATTAGACACCACATTTGATCTGTTTGGCTTATCTATGATTGTAATATCAAACTCTTGTAGCAGCAACAACCATCTAGTTAACCTTCTAGTTATGGTAGGCTTGTTAGCTAAATACTTAATAGTTGCATGGTTTGTATGCACAAAGATTTGATAACCAGTGACATAATGGCAAAAAAATTTCATAGCATAGATAACAGCCAATAGCTCCTTTTCGGTAACTATGTATTTCAACTTAGCTCCCTATAGATTTTTGTTGACAAAGTAAATGGCATGTTCTAGTGTACCTTCCTTTTGTCCAAGAACAACTCCAACAACATGATCAGAGGCATCTATATGTATGTGGAATGGGAGTTCCCAATTAGGACCTTGCAGGTCCGGTGCTTGAGTAAGTACAAACTTTAGCTGCAGGAAAGCTGCATCACAGTCTGGTGTCCAGACAAAGTCAACATTTTTAGTGAGTAGTGAATACATGGGGCTCGCCAGCTTGCTAAAGTTCTTTATGAATCTTCTATAATACCTAGCATGACCAAGGAAGCTTCTGACATCCTTTTGTTTAGCTAGGGTAGGAAGTTCACATTGACCTCAATTTTGGTCATGTCCACCTGAATGCCAAGAGCATAAATGTAGTGACCAAGCACTACTCCTTCCTGCATCATCATAAAGCACTTCTCACTATTCAAAGATAGGTTATGTTCTTTGCATCTAGTGAGGACTTTTCGAGATTCGCTAATGCTTCCTCATAAGTTTCCCCATAAGTTGTAAAGTCATCCTTGTAGATCTCCATACAGTCATGGGAAATGTCAACAAAGATGATGATAACTACCTGCTAGAAGGTAGGAGGAGCATTGCAGAGGCCAAATGGTAAAACTAAATAAACAAAATTCCCCCATGGGCAGGTGAATGTGGTCTTTTCCTGATCTTCTGGAAGAATTTGGATCTGATTGTATCCACTGTACCCATCCAAGAAAGAAATTTATTTCTTCCCTGCTAGAGAATCCAAGACCTAGTCAATGAATGGAAGGGGGAAATGGTCCTTTTTGGTGGCATTGTTAAGCTCTCTGTAGTCAACACACACGCACAGCTTGCCACCTTCCTTAGGAACTATGACTAGTGGGGATACCCACTAGTTGTCTGATATAGGATATATTAAACCAGCTTTAAGGAGTTTTTGGAGTTCAGCTTTGACTATTTCACAAAGAGCAGGGTTGACACGTCTTTGGAATTGCCTTACTCAGGATTTTTCCTCTTTTAGGAAGATCCTATGAGTGCATAACTTTGGGTCCAGACCTTTCATATCAGCGTAATCCTAGGAAAAAGTTGTAGCATGAGTTTTCAGTAGCTTGGTCAATGATGTTCACTACTGAGGAGAAAGTTTTCTATTAATATTTAAGCAGCGTTCAGGGGAGACTTCCAATTGCTGAGTGAGCTCCATCATGGATGCATCAGTTAATGAGGGTAATTGAACCTTAGAGAAGAATTTGGAGATAGAGCTGGTTGGATACAGGAGAAGATATTTGGTAATCAGAGTACAACGGCTGCAGGGAGTAGTTTTGGAAGGAACTATCCATAGGGTCTAAGTTCGGTCCATACTGGTTATGCAGGATGTTGGTGATTACCTTATCTTCCTCCTGAAGCTGCAGGAAAGGGTCCCTTGTTAACATCATTAATTGGGAGACTGAATTAATAACTTTGGCTTCCTCTCCTACATTTGGCCATATGGGAGAGGCTAATTCCATCTTAGGTTGAACAAGAGGATATAAGGCCAGGGTTTTGGTGTGCCGACCGTTAGAAATGGTCATATCTCCTGACCGAAAACTGATGTAGGCATCAGCAGTAGCCAGCCAAGGACATCCCAGAATAATTGGATAGCCCCCCAAGATAGATTTTGGAAAAAGGATCATGAAATCTGTAGGGTAGGACCAAGATTCTAGGTCAATCACAATGTCCTCCACTACTCCAGCAGGCTTTACAGTCAAACTGTCTGCGAGCTGTAGGACAGTAGGTGTATTGCGAAGGTTGGTGATACCAAGGCATTGCATAATGTCCTTGGTCATGACATTAATGATGGCTCCTAGATCAATCAAGGCATTTTTTATAGCAGTCCCATTAATAATGACCTCGGCAACCGGGCTGCCAGAGTCAAAATATTTTGGGATGGTAAGCTTTCCTAACATGATGTCTGCCAGTTTACCTAGGACATGGACAGTTTGGGGATCCTTCTTCTTGCGGCCAGGATTTTTTAAGCATGCTTCCTTGATGGATTTTCCATATGTGGGAACATCTTTGATTGCCTAGAAAAGGGGAATTTGGATGTTGACATTCTTTAGTTGGTCTAGGATATTGAAAGTTGATTCATCAGTGGTCTTCAGATTGCTTTGTTGCAAGCATTGTGGGAAAGGAGGAATAGTAGGCTGATTGGTCTTAGCTAGTATTGTAGGGGATACTGGATTAGATGGATTATCAGGTTGATTAGGCTCTTTAGAAGTCATTTTAGTGATTACAAGAGGCTCAAGTGCAGGAAGAGTGGTACTAGAGCACAGGTGAATATCATCAAGGTTAATTGCATATGTAGGGTATTGCATGGGATACTGCGACTGATCTATAGCATACACATTTTGCTGTGGAGGAGGTTGATTTTTGGGGTTCGGCTGTGGCTGTGTAGGTAATTGAGTAGGCTTAGGAGGTGGATTAGTGGCTTCAGGAGGTGGAAAAAGGGCCTGCTGCTGTGGAGGTTGCATTGGTGGTGGCAAAAATCCTTGTGGTTGATTGGGTCATTGCTGGTCGCCTCGCCATTGCGGGTTTTGCTGCCAATTACCTTGTGGTGGCTGTCATCCCTCTTGAGGTTGTTGCTAACCTCCTTGAGGGTTTGGCCATTTTGGATTGGGTTAATTCTGCCACTAATTTTGGGAATTATTCCAAGGAGGATTTTGGTAATTCATGGTGGGTTGCCATTGATTATTATAAAAAGGACCACTAAATGAAAGAGGATCATGGGGCATACCTTATCTCTGTACCCATGGTCATTGCTGAGTGATGAAGAAAAAATGCTCATCCTCTGGTTCAACTAGTTTGTAAGTAGTTGACATTTGTGTAGTCTCCATATTAGCAACTAGTTTGCATTTGTAGTCTCTCTTCTTCTATCTACAATGTGGACAGAATTCTGCGAGCATGGCCTCTGCTTCCTCATGTTTCTTCTTCGCCTACATGGTGTCTATCTGGGTGGCCATGTTGTTGATGATATCTTGCTTAAAATCAGACAAGATATTGGTTATCTCAGTCCGTGAAGCACCAACACCATTGGACTTGCCCAGGGTGGACCTATACCCTCTTCCTTTCTTAAAAACAACTCTTGAGTATTTAAGGAAGATCTTCTGGATATCATACAATGATTCTTAGGTGATATCTCCTCTAGCCATGAGGTCAAGTGCCTTTGTGCATCCATCATGAATGCCTCTCAAAAAGAGCAACTTTTGAGATTCTTCATTGAGCTCGTGTTGAGTATTCTTCTGCAAACTGAACATGAACCTTGAGACATAGTCCTCAAGACTCTCATCCTCCTTCTATGACATCTTAAAGATGTCATCCCCTCACATATCATTCCCTTGATAGTACTCTTTATATTTCAACAAGAAAGCATCCTTCATTTCATCCCAATTATGGACAACATCCTGTCCTAATTCCATAAACCAGCGCAATGCAGACTCTTTAAGTGTGGTAGGGAAGAGATTAAGTTTGTGGGTGTTAGTGGTGTAGTCATATTTCCTAAAAAGGATATCAAACTCAAAGAGAAAGGTATTCGGGTCCTCTATGACAAGGCCATAAAATTTTGGAAGAGCTGAAGAGGGAATATTTTTGAGGTTGTTATTATCTCGCTGATCAGAGATGGGGAAAGGAAATGTAGTAGGATTAGCCATCCTTCATTTTTGTGGAGGTGGATTTTGAGGGGGGTTCTGAGCTTGATAAACAACTAACTACCAAGGATTTGCTTCTCAAGGATTCTGGAGTTTTGGGTTGGCAAAGACTTTAGCAAATTGATTAGCTTCGAGTTGTTCTTGGAAGAACCCATGAAAATCACCCTCAAAAGATGAGGATGATGAAGGGGATTCATGGAGCTCAACAATAGCATTAATGCACTCATTCTCTTCCTCAAATAGGTTATGGAATGGATTTGGTAAGTACCTTCCTCGGGCATCTCTTCATCTATTATGCATGCAAATAGTATGGAATGATGTGAATGGGGGTTTGCTTTGTCAAGAGAAGGCTTAATCTACAGGAAGAAGGAAATGAAAGCATGTAAAAAAATCCTAGGAATGGTTGAATAAGAACCAGGCTCAGCACCATCCGGCAACGACACCAAAAATGATCGCTTGTTATAAAGATTCAGAAACTAGGAATAATCCTTTTAACTCAGGGATTGGACATCCAACTAAGCACTTCATCCACTTTACAATAAACTCATTTAATATGTCGAACCCAGGGATGTGTTACTTGAAATAGGCCCGCAAAATATATGCACCAAGCACTTCTTCAACCATTCATTCTATAATTGCTGCAGGAAATAAATGCTAGAAAAGAACTACTCTATGGCTGCAGGAAATAAATGCTTTCAAAAGGAAACTATAGTATTGCTGCATGAAATGAATACTTCAAGGAAATCTAAACTATTATTGTAGAAGTAGATGTTTTTAAAATAAATAAGGGAAACAAAGGCTACTAGTAGGATGGAAGAGTGCACACAAACAACTATAATGCTTTAGTTACTCTGTCGCTTGGCAGCAGGAAGCGGTAGCTGTCCTGTGGCTTTGGCTGCAGGAGTTGTTCAACATAGGATTTGAAATAACAAAAATGTAGGAAAATGAACTAACTAGAATGAATCTAAAGTATAGATTCCTCACCAAGTGGGCCCCCTTGAGTGAGTACCCAGAATACTCAATTACACAATACTGAACTCAAAACTTCATTTGCTCATTAACTTGAATAAAAGAGTACATGAATTCTCCACTACGAAATAAAAGAATGCAACTATAATAATACTACTTCCCTTTTTCTCACGTAGGAGTGGGGCTTTATTTAAAGGGAAAAAAAACTAACTGCTAAACTCCACATGCCCTAAGAAAATGTAGAGCTTTTATTACAACCATCTAACAAAAAGGAAAACTAGAAAGCAGGAAATAGAATCAGTCAAGAAGAGAGGAAGGAACTTCATAGACAATAGATCCAACTTCCCACTCTCTCCTAGATTTCATCAAATAAATTATTGTGCTTCGCCAAGTCTCGGCTCAATTGTCTCCACCTAGATCAATCTGGAAAAATTCCACCACTGTTGCGGTGATATTTCATCCATGCACATCTGCTATAGGACCGCGTCAAGCGACCAACACAAAGATGTGCTCATCTGAACCAGATGTTAGTTGCTACTTCAATGGGCTGCATTAACACTGTTAGGATAAAAGCATTCATGGCATTTATTCAAAGTAAAAACATTATCTATTTCCCAAACAGTCAATTCATTCATAAAATATGATCATGAGTTCATAGCAATCAAAACATCGCATATTCATCCCGATAAAGCAGATTTAAGTAGCATATGTCCATGGCATAGGTTCAGTGATTGACTATCATATAAAAAAAGTTTTGGAGCATAAAGTCTTGGAATAATAACAGAAAACATAAGAAAGGACCTAGAAAAGTTCTTCTAAGGTATATAAAAGATGTCATTAAAATGGCCTATCAATGAGCAGAACAAAAGTACCAGCACAAATTGACTGATAAAATCAGCCAAGAAGTGGCCAAGAATAAGGTAAATATTTCTAAACAAGTAAATGAATTAGAACCTATCATTTCAGAAGCAATCACCTTAATTCATAAGTTAAGCACATTAGAGAATTCACAAAGGAGAATAGTGAAAAGATTGTACAAATAGATGCAGATCTTACTTATAGTTCTCAAGGTCTCTCAACAATAGATAATGCAATTCAGTTGCATTATGCAAAGGTAATGGAAGCAAAGAAGTTGAGACTTCAAATTCAAGAGGCAAAATCAAAGTTTAGGGATGAGGTAACCGAGCTACAGGCTCTACTCTACCCAATCTCACACTACTGTAGAAACATATGACAATGGACAGGCAATTTGTTGGAATTAATGGGAAGTATGTACTAAGAGGGGAGGGATGAATCAGTGCCTCTAAAACTTTTTAAGTAATCTTAACCTTTAACCATGTAATCAGATTATATGCTTTACCAATCTACCTGTTGTTCTTTCTTTATGCATGTAATAACATTTCATAACCTTAATTGTTTGTAGACATTCATAGAAATATTCATGAAAGTAATTGACACATAACACAATATATGATATCACAAAAAACCCCTGTTAGAAGGTAAAACCTGCGGTGGGGATGAGACCCACAAAATCTTCACTATCTGCAGATTGGAAGGGGTCGGTTAAAGCTTACAATTTGATCACTTCTGATGATATACCCTATTAGGAGTATTATGTGGAGGCTTGTTAGAGTCTACTATGTTAAGAGCTTTAGAAACACTATTTAGTGTGCACTTGGTTAAGATATTTACAAAGGATTGTTAAATCCACCTTTCTTGAAAGGATTTTTACACTTTGCTTCACTTGTTAGAATGTAAGCAAATTACTCATTGAATTGAGTGTATGCAATCTACCATTGCTGATTACAAATCCATTGAAGATTAAATGTATAAATGTATCACCTAATGTGATTTAATAATACCTTTGTTGATTGGTAGCCTCTGTTCATGGTTCTTGATAACCAAATTCACCTTTTGTTGTTCTGCTTCTTGAAAATCTCAGTTCGATCCATAGATGTGCTCGTAGGCTACGTTCATCCTCTTTTTTTTAATTAATGATTACAACATCTATTTATAAGATATATTTACCTTATGTAGTTTCACATATTACAAAACTAACTATATGATCAAAGGTTTACAATTTGACCTTGATCCCTAGTTTGCATGTTTTTAATCAGTTAAACTGATTAAAACAATTACAATTACACTTCTTTCTCTGCAAGAAATGGATTTAAAAACAAATTAAAGCTCTAAATATAAAACACAAGTGTTTTATATGACATGGAAGTTAGATCCAAATTTCTCGGGATGTAACTAACTTTTAGTTTCTGATGCTCGGTTTGCATAGAAAGTCTGTTAGTCAGGTTCCCTTGCTCTGTCAGGTTCCTCTCTTTTATGCTTGTTGGTTTGCATTGTGCTTTTCTTGTCAGGTTGCTCATGTCGGCTTCCACTTAGCAATTTCGGTTTTCACTTTGCATTGTGTCTTCGGTTTACACTTTGAACTGTTTTGTCAGTTTTCTCTTATCCTGTCTTTCAGTGTAGGTGTCACCAATGGTTTTCTTTGCATCCTAATGGAAAAATAATGTCATCAATCTCCCCCTTTGACATTAGTATAAAAAACTAATATGTGAAAAATACTAACAAAGTGATTAGTATGTACACAATATATATTCCTTAGTCATTTGATGACTCCCCCTATGCATATGCCGGTATAGTATAAGTGTATGCACATGATACTCTATTCCTTTTCACCTTGTGTTGTATATATCATAGCATATCATTATTTTCCCCTTTTTTGTTCTCTTTGTACTGTATAGTTTCCCTCTTTAAGTTATACTTTACATATCATTAATTTCCCCCTTTTTTGACAGTAAGGGAAAAGGTGTATACCTATAGCTTATCAAAAATATGAGAGTGTGAGGACTTCATGTCCTCCATCATCTTCTCCCATTTTTCCTTCAGGTGATCTAGAGCCATGTGCTCGAGTTTGATCCTTGCATGCATATCGTAGATGTTGTCTACTACAGACATCTCGGGGGTGGCAATTAGTTGCCTTGCTGAACTGATATGCTATTGAAGTAGTGTAAGACTTGGTAGAAGTTGATCCTGGAGCTCGGTAACCTCTTCCCTAAATTGTGATTCTGCTTCCCACCGTTCATAGCTTAACCGTCATAATGCAACTTTATTTCTTTGTCATCGGTGGTTAAGCCTTTAGCACTTGTGTCTAGATCAGAATATAACTTTTCTATTTTATCACTATTCTCCTTAGTGAATTTATCAAGTGTGCACAATTGTTGTACCAAGGAAATAGCTTCATAAATTATTAGATCTAATTCACTTGCTAACTCTGAAAGCTTTACCTTGTTCTCTTCCACTTCTTGGCTGATCTTTTCAATAAGTTTGTACTGATATTTCTTCTCTTCTCTCTCCTTAGTTGCCTTTTCTGCATCAACATTCTGCGTCGTAATGGCCTCGGTGAGAGTGGCTAGTTGATCAAGGATAGGTGTATTGTGATGAACATCAACATCGGGTACAATCTAATTCAAGATGTCCCTAGTTGTCTCTAGTACCCTGGATTCTTGGAGATCCTTCCTTAGCTTCTCTTGTAGTGCCTTTCTTTGGTATATCTCACCATACTCTTTTAGTGATTCATAATATAATGTAGTTGGGTCACACTTAGGTATCTCAATTATCTCATCTAGAGTGACTTCCAACTTATCCTTCTTGGTTTTCTTATTCTTCTTTTGAGATGCACTTGAATGTAGAACCATAGCCAACTTCTTGGTTTGGTCTGATATGCTAGATGAAGTGATCGGGGGTGTTATCCCTTTTTACTGCTGTGCTTCGGTGCCAGCTTGTTGGTTTTGAGTGGACGTCTCCACATCAACCTTGACATTATCTGCAACAAACTTTTTGGTTTCCTCAGGAGTGTCATCTTTTTTTATCTCCTTCATCAGTATCCTTATGTACTTCATCTTCCTTTGTCTATCCATCCTTCTCATTATTGTCTCCATCTATTTTCTTTGAATCTCCATTTGTAACCTTTTCAGCATCAGTTACATTTTGAGTGTCTCCGATGACATTATAGTCATCAGTGTTGTCTTTCTTTCCTTCATCCCCTGCATCCTCAGGAATTATTGAATCTTTGTCAAGTGACTTCTCTTTTTTTGATTATATTGATAGCATGTATCAATAATGGAATTTGTCCTAGCGTGTCTACCCGTGCAGTGTTAATAGATGTATCTTGTTCCTTTGGTTGATCTGTTGGTGTTGAGGTTTAGAATTACCACCCCAACTCAGGCATTGGGGCTTTGACATTATTCTATCCTAACAATGGAAACCTTCACTATCTGTGGGTGGACTATGATTGAGAAGGAGTCTCTAGATTCTAGGCTGGTTCCTATCTGGTATGGAATATCACCTCTTGATTAAAAACTGAATTGGGAAAAGGGAAGAAGGATTTAAAACTGAATGGGAAATGGGGTGGCACACCAAAAACTTACTCCAGATCTATCAGGATTTTTCAAACCAGCATCCCCAACTACAAAATCACTGAGCTGCATTTATCATTCTCTACTCAACATAAAGGTTGACTATAATTCACTATTTGGGTTCATACCACAAATAGTAAAAAAAAACTGACAACAAACTTACATATTCTGCAAAAGGCCTGATTTTTTATAACATAGGATTTAGGAATTAGCAATAATTCACTTTACCAGATAATATAAAATATGCAACACTTAATGCTGAAAAGAAGAATAGGATTGGATCCAATACTCAGAAATTGATGTAATCAGAAAGCCTGATCTTATTTTCTTCAAAAACCTATAAATGGTTACAAAAACATGCAAAAAAGGTCTATAGGAACCAATAGTTCACTAAAAGAGCCTTCTCTCCTGATTCTGAACCCCTAACATGAAGAAAAATCCCAACTATATAGCCCATATGGCTCAATATCAAAAATGACATCTCCCTCCAAAACACCCCTTCAAAACAGAAAGATAACCCTATTTCAAAGGCCTAAACAATGCCTACAAATTAGCCTCCTAAAGACCCTCCAAAATTCTAGCTCAATCCCCAGTTTTAAGGCATGACTAATGCCTAAAATTAAGCCCTTGAGGCTAATTTTGAAAATGAAACTACCCCTCGTATAGTTGGTGTCTAAAAGATTTTCATCTTTTTACATAATGTTACCAACATATTACAAAGGGTATTACAAAAACCATTTAAAATTTAACCCAAAGTATAAAACCCCATCTAAAACATAAAGAACCTAACTCACACATAAATCCAATACCATGGAAAAATAACCCTAACTCCATATGCAAAGCCGACACTAAGGTTTAAGCTAACTCTAACCCCATCACAACTAATACAATGCAAAAATATCTCTTCATTTGTACTTCGATGGATTCCAAATACCTATCCAAATTGACATAGGCATAAATTATATTTTGTATTTTGCATCTGCTGTTTGGGGAAGATAAGGGTTTTCAAAAACCCTAGTCTACTGCGTTGCCTTGCTGTATCTATGCATCCATTTTTGGGCTCTGTAAACTTTGCGGGCTTTCTACAAACTGGAGTTATTGTGCCATAATATATGGCACTCTGTGCATCTCTCTGTTAAACCAGTCGATCTTGGCCTTTGCTGGGAGTTGAAGTGCATTTTTATTGTTGAACTCAGGCTCTTCTTCATGAAAATCTAGAGTTCTCCATATAGCGTGAAGTTTTGAGAGGGTTCTAACTCTCTGTACCTGTGGTTTTTGTTTGGAACTTAGAGTTTGACGCCATGCAACATGACATTGTAGCTGCATCTGGACAAGAAGCTCAGGCTTCATTTGAACTTTGTATGTTTTCGCTCTTGGTGCTCGATTCAAACTTGGAGTAGAGTGTGCGTTTTATGTAAATAGAGAGCCTTTGTCAGTGTTTGGAAATAAAGAGCTTGGGCTCAAGCTATATCGCGGGATCTTTTTTGCAGAGTGGATTTTTACACCATGATGTATGGTGCTGTCTATGCACATCCCTATGAACTTGAGCTCCACCACATCTTGGTTCATAACCTTATAGATAAGTCACCCTTTGTTTGTTTACTCATTCCTCATTTGACTTCTTGTATAATATATCATTGTATTTCATAGCTTTTGAAATACTTCAGTTGTGGCTTTAGCTCTAATGGGTATCCACATTTCCTGTAATGATTTGTTGTTGCATTACATGGCTATGTTGTAGCCAATTCTTTATGTTCTTTCCCTCCATTTTCAAAAAAAATTGTTGTTTAACTCTCTATATTTTTAATACATAGCTCTTAAAAGCCCGAGCTGATAATTCAAATTTTAGTAGAATTGCATGTACTTAGCACTTTGTCTTTTTATGCTTGAATGTTGTCGCCCCATCCTGTATTGAGACCATGATCAAACTATGTTTGTCAGCTCCTCCATTGGATGTCTATTATAAAATAACTACCCATGGGGTTCGAGCACAGGCTCGTGACTCCCATGAGCAACATTATAAAATAGAGAGCTCAGCCATTTGATCATACATATCTTTCTCTTTTTATTTGGACAAATCTTGTTAAATATATGCATATTCTTTCCAGTATATATTGTTACTTAATCATGCACAATAGTATGCAACCATGACATTTCAATACATGCACATACACTATATAGTGAATATGCAAAATAACAACACTATTTATGCAATTCTTTACACATGCATACTCCTTCAATGACAAAACATTGCTATCATACATGCGCCATCCTTGTATTTATCATCTGATCATGTGAAATGACAACACCCTATAATGTCTCTGCTTATTTTAATATGCACTTTGAAATACAACATTTGTCCTTTAAACATGAAGAATGTCACTGTTATTTATTGTATTTATTTGAACCTTAATTTTGATCAATAAAAGTGCCAGACTTTTCCCCTTCTAAAGAATATACTATTTTGCTGAATTCTTATCTCTTTTGTTGAATATCAACAGTATTTGGAAATGATACTTTCATTGTATATGTACCTTTCTTTTCTTGAACATAAGCTGTCATCATGCATATTATAGCTGATAATATCATTGTATTCTTCTTTTTTAAAGATGATAATGTCCAGAATAGTACTGAGATAAAGTACTTGTGTGCTGTCAATAATGTATAAACCATGTGTATGAAATTTCCATTTTGATAACAATACATTTAACTCTTTTGCATATGCACTCTAGTTTGTAACAACATTACTATTACTCTGTTATGTCTTCTTTTCTTTTTCTAACTAAAATTCATGACCTCTTGCATCCTTAATCTAGTGAGGTTCGAGCACGGGCTCGTGACACCCACTACATCTTTTAAATACAACAAAGGATTTCATAAAGATATGTCTTTTTTGATGTTATTATTCTGTCAATGTAAATGCATACCTTTCTATTGCATTGATATCATCAGTTAATATGTAGTTCAGGGAGTTTGACTGATGTATGGTGTTCTCAGTAAACTATGTATTGCTTAGATCCAATTAGATCTAACATCTTTTTCTCCATGATGATGTAGGAAACATGACCAACAAGAGACCTAGAGTGCAGGACAATCAGAGACAAGACCTAGGACATGAAGACTTCAGACGATGTAGATGTACAACTCCAAAAACTAGAAGAACTCTTAAAGGCAATACATAGACCCTAGACTTCATCATGCTTCCCTCTTACTTTCTTTTCTACATATGTCCTCTAAGTTTCAGTATGGAAGATGTAACCTTGAAGGAACACTTGTCTAATACATTCAGTTTGAATGCACAATGTAATGATCATTTATAAATTTGAAATTGTGAAACAAATCAATACTTAGAGTACAAATGAAACATGGTAATATGAATGTGATGGGAATGTATGCATCTTTACTAACTGTACAGTAATGTTAAAAAGATGTCTCTTTATGCAAATTTTCTTACTATTTTCTGATATCCCGCATGTGAAAAATTTGGGTAACAACTGCAATAGTAACATCCTCATATGCCTTAATCTCATCAACAGGGTCATCGGTTATGTCAATAACTGTATTGTCCACAGTTGTATCTAGCCATGTTTCATCAGCAACATCCATATCCTTGTTGCCTGTAGTGTCCAATTCCTCTTTGTCCAATTCTACTGTCGTGACATCTTCATCATTGATAGTAATGTGCTCGAGGCTCTGTGTAGCCTGATTATCCTTGGTTTGTTGAGTTTTAGTAAGATCAATTTGGGGCTCAGGACTTGTATCCTTTTAAGGAATATCAAGTATCTTTCTCCATTATGCGTCACTCTTTCTGTCTAGGTCGAGTAAATGTCCTTAAAGAACTTGGTAAGCTCTCAACTTTGCTGAGAACCATTTGGAGTGAATTTTCATCATTTCTTTGATCTCCTCCATTTTTTATTCAGGAGGCATGATAGATACTAGGGCTCTTTCCCTGATTTATTTCTCAGAGTGCAAGGCAAATGTCCAGCTTGCCGATAATCTATCTTGTAGTTCTTTTGGCATTTTATCAACCAATTGTATTGGGATATATTTGTGTATGCACATTATTTTTATAATTGCCTCTTCAATCTTACTTTGATCCACTAGATCTAATGTCAGCCATTTTTTGATCTTTCTATCATTTATTCTACTTGATTTGATGATTGAGACACATAATTCATCAAATTTTTTAGGAATCTTATTCTTTTCTGTTTGGAACGATTCACCTACGTCCTCTTTGTCTTCCTTGTTTAGGATTAGCTTCCTTCTCCTTTTTGGTGCTTTGGATTGTTTGGTTGGAGGCTTTCTATTATAGGTCCTTACTTGACCTTTCTTTAATGGTGAAGGACTTGCATCCTTGGATGTTTGACTTCTTGTCCTTGTTGCACCTATAGTCCTTGGCTTCTTAGTTGGTGGAGGTTGACTCTGTTGACTCTGAGTCACTCTCCTTCTCAACTTCACCGATAGGTGACTAACCCTCAGTTTCTTCTATCTGTTTAGTTTCTTCATCTTCTATTATCGATAGTATTTTCTTTAAATTATTGACCATTTTGTCTTTCTTCTTATCAATTTTCTTTACAACCAAGCAATTTTTTATTCTTTCTTTGGATTCTTCATAATTTCCAAACCTTGGTTGTGTTTTATCTAATGGCTCATTTATTAATGCCTCAATTTCATTTAATGCTTGATCTATGTTCGCCTCATAGTCAAGTGGAGCTAGCCATGTTATCCTTGGTAAAACTGGCTTGATGTATGTGTAGTTAGTGTCTACCATGAAACATATATCTATTTTATACTTTTCTAGCAGTTGTTCTGGTATTCTCATTCTTTTCTGCATTTTCTACTTGAATACATTGAAGTATTCATCCATCACTAATTCAAAATTAACACCAAGTGTCTTGATGAATTCACCAATTTGAATGGTGACTGGTCTGGTAGTGTCCCACTTGACATACCGATGGAAGGGAATGATTCTTGAAAGTAAAAGAATATGCACATTAACAAAGAACCAAACTTACATGAGTTTTTCTTGGCAGACCTTATTGTTCTCATGTTTTCATCCAATTGCCTTACCAATAATTCTGACAAATCTAGTTGTAGTCCCTTCTTGACTATTTTGTGTGTAGTGTCTACTACCCCTGATGCTATGTTGTTCAATTTGCTAGATTGATAAATCTTGTACCCTAACACACATGCATCAAATTTGAGTTCATCATCGATGATGGTGGTGACTTTTAGTCCTCTTCCATCCCATTGTGCATGAGTGGTTTTATAAATGTCGGGTCTTGGTGGGTGCTTCAATGCCTTAGGCTTATCAGTTAATGGATAACCTGTAATGGCATCGATCACATCTCTATTGATCGGTTTGGGCTCATCGAGCCACAACTTTTGGTCATATACCCTTCTCGATACTAACCAAATCCACTCAGTTTTGAAGTCCTTCAGGAAGAATAGGGAATTTGTTATCCCTTTGACCTCTATATGTTTGTACTCTTCTTTCAGGGTTCCATCCTTGTCGCAAAGCTTCTTATAAGCTTCCTCAACTTCCAAAACACCTAACTCTGCTATCTTGCAATGAATAAAATACCTAATGCCTTCAATCAATAAAACCCTAGGTGGTATACCAGAAAATGCTCCAGAATCATTAGGTTGTGAGGCAACCTCTGAGCATATTTTGTACTTTGGTTCCTCACGAGTGCTATTTTTTATTAGTTTGATTTTCTATCCTTGGCACTTTTGATTTTAGACGTTCTTGAATTTTTCACCATCATTTTCAGATTTAGGGTTTTCAAAAATGATAAAACAAAGTTCTTGGTTTTTCTTGTTACTTACTTCTTTCTTTGTGACCATTCGGGATCTGTAGGACTGCAGAGATTCAAGTTTGGAGTGCTCTGCAAATGAATCACCTTTCACTCTTTGTTTCTCTATTTTTTTTTGCTCGAGTCGTCATGTGAAAATGAGCTCCATTGTCGGCTATTTATAGACATTTTTGCCCTAGGTCATGTCATAAATGCGCAATGACTCTTCGGTGTGAGAAGACATAATTGTTGATTGACGCATTAACTCTTTTGGCGATGATGCAATTTTGGGGTCGCTGATGACTTACATTGTTTACCAACAGGTTTTAGTGTATAGAAAAATCAACACTGTCAACTTTGTGATAACCGACGGGTTTCAGTAAGAATTTAGCAACTTAGACTTTGAAGGTTCACTGATGCTTTTTGGTATGTCTTAACCGAGGATAATGAATTCACATATTCATAACAAGTAATACCATGATGCATCTTTACTTATGCTAATTTGGCATTTCATCAGTATATCATGGAACTTATGTAAAATATGACTTGGGTATAATGTAGTTCCATACTTACTTATTCTGCTTAGGTGGGGGTGGTGATGTCACCAGATCCATTGGACACGGTGTCACCAATTGCATTGCTCAGTCCAACTTCATCAGTGTTAGTATCTTTCCTCCACATTTTATTTCTCATCTTTCGGATGTCTTCAATGGTATTTTCATTAGGGAAGGTGTTGGTCTCTGTCATTCGGTCTCTGCAGTCTTTTTTGAGATGACCAACTTTATGACAGTGTAGACATGCCATTCCGGGGTTAGTCCAACCTCTAGAATTTCTTGTCCACTGTCTCATACAATTTTCAGCAATGTGACCAAATCTTCCACATGTTGTACAATTCATCCATGTATTGTAATCCCATACATACTGGTTACCGACTCTTTTCGGTTGATAGGCAGTTTCTTGACCCTTAGGCTTCCATGCTTGCTTTTTCTTTTTCTAGCATTCAAGAGTTGTGTGCCCATGCATTTTGCAAGTAGGACAACGTTTGTCCATGTAGGTTTTCTTCTTTGGTTATTTCATCTTGGATTTACATTCATATGCTTTATGTCCTTTCTTGTTACATTTATAACAAAATCCTATGAATGAAGATGTGGATTTAGGAATACCTTTCATTTTTCTCCTACATATATTTGATGTGTGGCCTTGCTTTCCACAGTGATTGCATATTAGCTTTCTTGGTCTTGGATTTTAAAAGACATTCTTTGGATTAGCTTTATTGGATGATTCTCCATTCTAGGTATAACCTAGATTGGTGTTGTTGTTGACTCTTCATTATCCATCAAAAAAAGCATCCACTCTTTTATTGCTTTCTTCAGCTCTCTTGATAATTTCATTATGTTGTTGCTGAATTCTTATTTCTTGTTTTAGCTTATCATTTTCTTCCCTTAGCTCACCGATAGCTACTATTCTCTCAATGAGTTCTGTATTCATTTTGTTTACCTCTTGACTCATAAGAATAATCTAATTTGTAATCTCATGATGATGTTATGTTAGTATTTGTATTTTTGACTCTTTCTCTTGTATCTTTTTAGTAATCTTCCTTCTATCATCAATAGCTAGTGTTCTCTCTTGCTCATCTTGTCTAGCATTGTTCATGACATTAATCATTCTTACCATCTGTGTCTCTTGACTGATTTGCAGATATTTCACTTCTCCAACTAAATTTTGATTGATTTCATTTAAGCTTGTGATTCTTTATTCTATTGTGTCTGATGCCTCGCTAGTTGTAGATCCTAATGACTCAAAGAAATCTAGTATCTCTTCTTCATGGTAATTTTTTTCATTACAGTGCTATGCCATAATTTTTCTTTTATCTAATAGCTGTCTCATCTTGATTCTAGCTTCTTTATACTTATAGAAGATCTGAATTTCTAGCTTCTGATTCTCAATGCTCTTTTCAAGTCTATACTTCTCCATTGTATGATCTTTCCTCTTTAGTCTTTAAGCTTTCCAAATAAGAGATCTAGCTCTAATACCAATTTTTGGAATTAATGGGAAGTATGTACTGAGAGGGAAGGGGTGAATCAACACCTCTAAAACTTTTTAGGTAATCTTAACCTTTAACCATGTAATCAGATTATATGCTTTACCAATCTATTTGTTGTTTTTTCTTTATGCATGTAATAATATTTCATAACCTTAATTGTTTGTAGGAATTCATAGAAACATTCATGAAAGTAATTGACACATAACACAAGATATGATATCGCAGAAAACCCCTGTTAGAAGGTAAAAACTGTTGTGGGGATGAGACCCACAAAATCTTCACTATCTGCAGATTGGAAGGGGTCAGTTAAAGCTTACAATTTGATCACTTCTGATAATCTACCCTATTAGGAGTATTATGTGGAGATTGGTTAAGGTCTAATCTGTTAAGAGCTTTAGAAACACTATTTAGTGTGCACTCGGTTAAGAGATTACAAAGGATTGTTAAATCCACCTTTCTTGAAAAGATTTTTACACTTTGCTTCACTTGTTAGAATGTAAGCAAATTACTCATTGAACTAAGTGTATGCAATCTACTATTTCTAATTACAGATCCATTCAAGATTACATATATAAATTTATCACCTAATGTGATTTAATAATACCTCTATTGCTCGATAGCCTTTGTTCTCGGTTCTTGATAACCAAATTCACCTTTTGATGTTCTGCTTCTTAAAACTCTCAGTCTGATCAATAGATGTGCTCGTAGGCTACTTTCATCCTCTCTTTTTTTAATGAATGATTACAACATCTATTTATAAGATAGATTGACCTTACGTAGTTTCACGTATTACAAAACTAACTCTACGATCAAAGGTTTACAACTTGACCTTGATCCCTAGTTCGCAGGTTTTTAATCAGTTAGGTTGATTAAAACAATTACAATTGCATTGCTTTCTCCACAAGAAATGGATTTAAAAAAAAAATTAAATCTCTAAATATAAAACACAAGTGTTTTATTTGACGTGGAAGTCAGATCCAAATTTCTTGGGATGTAATTGACATTCAGTGTCTGATGCTCAATTTGCATAGAAAGTCTGTTGGTCGGGTTCCCTTTCTCTGTTGGGTTCCTCTCTTTTCTGCTTGTCAATTTTCATTGTGCTTTGCTTTTTGGGTTGTGATGTCGGGTTCCACTTAGTAATTTCAATTTTCACTTTGCATTGTGTCTTTGTTTTACACTTTGAACTATTCTATCAGTTTTCTCTTATCCTGTCTTTTAGTGTAGCTGTCACCAATGGTTTTCTTTGCATATTAATGGAAAAATAATGTCATCACAATTGATAGCCACCCTAGAGATATTTGTCACCAAAAGTATCTATGATATGCACAGAAGGATTACATTGGAGCACATGGCTCTAGAACACCTTCAAGAGAAATGGGAGAAGATGATGGAGGACATGAACAAATCCCACTCCCACATTTTTGACAAGTTGTAAGTAATTACACCTTTTCCCTTACTATCAAAAAAGGGTGAGAATGATATGATACAAGGGGGAAAATGATGTACAAAAAAAATGGAAAAATTTGATATGATAAAGATAATAAGGTGAAAAGGGAGGATAGTTGATGTGGTACTGGAGTCTCATTACTACTACAGAGTCAGCTTGGCTCTTCTTTGAGATCTTTCTCCTAAATCTCTTAGGATATTCACAACCCTAAACTGAGGTAAGTCACTATCATCTTTACCTCCCCTTCAAGACTCGGTCCCCATCGACATATTATTCATCTTCCTCACTGAACCTACACAAATAGATTCATTCTAGTCACTCAATCAATATTTTGAGAATATTGCTTTCATTCTCTTCCCTAGCCAGACTATTACCGAGCTCGCCTAGGGTAAGATCTCTAGACTCGTTGTTGTTTCTTTTCCTACAGAAAACAAAAAGGAAACTATGTACAAGGGCTCCTCTTGAGTTCCATTACAACACATGATTCTCACCATGGATTCATGAATCTCGAGGGGCCATTACTATTTACAACCTAGAACAGGTGAAGAACTAACAATTTACAAAACAAAAATAAAGTGAACTAATCTACTTGCATGCAAAATGAACAGAAAATCTTGGTATTCACTAAAAACATAGTCTACAACTTCTCATTTCTGGAAACAAAAATAAACAATACAATAATCTGCAACTCTGTAACTTTCCTGTAGCTTCTCTTCTTCTACAATCTCTATATCTCTAAATGAAGGCTTGGGATGTTATTAATAACCATCCTCTCATTGGAACAACCCTAAATTCTCACATATTCACAAGCATCTCTTCAGGAACCATTACAACTACCCATACTATCCATAAAAGACAAGATCTGCTTTTCACGGTCAGTTACGATTGAATTTACCAAGCAATAGTAATCCAAAACTGAGCACTAGTCTAAATCAGTGCTAGTATTAACTGAAATTCTCAGTGTTAACTGACAGTGTTAACCGATAGTATTAACCAAAAGAGTTAACCGACAGTGTTAACCAAAATTCATAGTGTTACCCGAGCGCCAGTGATATCGAGCGCCAGTCATACTGAGTAGCTGATCACAAGTTCCTGATGCCTTGGTTGGATTTCTAGAGGCTTACAAACTACCTCACACACACACAACTAAAAGAAACCATCCAAGCAACCTATCAAGACATGGATTGATCTAGTCATATCCATCTTAGGGAAATAAAACAAATGACCTTCTAAGGTCCACACACACTCTCCTGACTTGGCTAGAGTCAGTACATGTCGAAAATAAAGAGCTAAGGGTTTGAGCTAGGTGTGTTCCTGCACCATACTCCCCCAAACAAAAGAAAGGTTAATCCATACTTGGATTGAGCATGTTTGGATCAATTCCCAACCTCTTGAATTCTGTTTCTCTGATCCAAGTAGCACCAGAATCTTCTTTTTCATGCCATTTGACAAGGTGCTCCATATAGTCTTTGTTCCTGATCTTCTTGTAGACCCTTGAGTCTAGTATCTTTTTAGCTGTCATAGATGGAGTAGGGGTTAATTTTAGATCTTTTACCTCTTGTATTACCTCTTGAAGGTTCTGATCAACATCTTGAATTGGTCCTTTGTGTGCTATCAAATCTGCAATGTTGAAAACCGGTGACAACCCAATGTCTTCAGGAAGCTCCACCTTGTCTGCATTGTTCCATACTTTGAAAGTATCTTACATGGACCTAGCCTCTTCATCTATATCTTGTGAGGAACAAATTTTTGCAGCCTATGTTTGTTCAAGTGTAGCATCACAAAGTCTCCAATCTGAAACTGAACATCCCTCTTTATTGCATCCACCTTTTGCTTTACCTTTTCAACATTTTCAATCAAGTTATTTCTCACACTTTCATGGTCTTCTCTCATTGAATGAGAAAATTCCTTAGCATATCCACTACCATGCATTCCTTCCTTCAATTCTGTAAGTTCAAAAATTCCTCTTGGGTGAAAATTGTAAACTATTTCAAAAGGACTCTTACCAGTTGATCTGTTCACTGTATCATTGTATGCATATTCAGCTTGTCCAATGAGTTGGTCCCATGTTTTACCATACTCCTTTGTGAGGCATCTCAGCAAGTTACTAAGACTCCTATTGACCACCTCTATTTGGCCATCTGTCTGTGGATGATAGGCAGATCCAAAAGACAAGTTAGTACCAAGCTTTTGCCATAAGGTCTTCCAAAAATGGCTCATGAATTTGGTGTCCTTGTCTGAAAAAATACTAAGTGGGAGTCCATGGATCCTCACTACTCCACTAAAAAATAACTAAGCAATGTTACAAGCATCATGAATAGCCTTGCAAGGCATGAAATGGGCCATCTTGCTAAATTTGTCCACAACAACATAAATACTGTCATATCCTACCTTGTTCTTGGAAAACCAACTACAAAATCCATGCTTATGCATTCCCATGGTCTGGTTGGGATTGAAAGTGGATAATAAAGACCTGCATTGGAAGACTTCCCTTTTCTTTTTGACACACTACACAACTCTCAATATATTGTCTAACATCTCTATTCATTTTAGGCCAAAAATATAACCTAGTGACTAGCTCTTGAGTCTTATTGACTCCAAAATGACCACTAAGTGCTCCATTATGTTTTTCTTGAATCAAATTCTCTCTCATAGACCCTTTAGGAACACAAAGTTGACCTCTAAACAATAAATCATTCTACAAGGTATATCCATAAAGCTCACCATGAAAGTTATTTTTAAACTCCTTGCATACCTTGTAGATTTGGGCAAAATCTTCATCTTCAACATATAGGTCTTTGAAGCTATCAATACCTATGCTTTGCAGATGAACTTCTTGGACTGTGAGTAGCCTTCGACTCAATGCATCAGCAACCTTATTTTTTACTCCCTTTTTATGCTTGATATTGAAAGTGTAGGCTTGTAGATACTCCACCCACTTCATGTATTTGCTGCTAAGTTTGTCTTGAGAGTTAAGGAAGCTGAGAGCTTGGTTATCATTATATACTATGAACTCCTTTGGCATCAAGTAGTGCCTTCACTTCTTGAGTGCTTGGACTAGAGCATACAACTCTAAATCATAAGAAGAGTACTTCTTTGCATCATTTAGCTTCTCACTATGGAAAGATACTGGTCTTCCTTCTTGGCTTATGACAGCCCCAATGGCCACATTACTTGCATCACATTCTACTGTAAAAATCTTATCAAATCTTGGAAGAACTAGAGTAGGCAACTCTACTATCTTCTCCTTGAGTGTTTCAAACCCTTTCTCAGCTTGTGGTGTCCATTGAAATTTTGTTTTCATCCCACCTTTAATGGTGTCTAACATAGGTGCACAAATCCCACTGAAATGTCTAATGAAATTTCTGTAATACTGAGCTAAACCATGAAAAATTCTCACCTCAATTGCAGCCTTGGGAGTAGGTCAACTTAGAATGGCATCCACCTTCTCTTGATCCATTTTGAGGTCACCCTGAGACAAAACAAAACTGAGATATACAAGCTCCTGCTTCATGAAGTCACACTTCTCCAAATTGATCATTAGTTTTTCATCATGCAATTTCTTGAAAACAAATTTCAAATGCCTAATATGCTCCTCCTTAGTTCTACTGAAAACTAAAATGTCATCTAGGTAGATAACAACACATTTACCAATGCATTCTACAAATACCTCATTCATAAGCCTCATAAAAGTTGATGGAGAATCAGACAAACGAAATAGAATTACAAGTCATTCATACAAACCTTCTATAGTTATGAAGGCTGTTTTCCATTCATCTCCTTCATTTATCTTGATTTGGTGGTAGCGACTCTTAAGGTCAATTTTGCTAAAGTACTTTGCCTCCCCTAAACAGTCCATTAGGTCTTCAATTCTAGGTATTGGGAACCTATACCTAATGGTGATTCTATTAATGGATCTAGAATCAATACAAAGTCTCCAAGATCCTTCTTTCTTAGGTGCTAAAATAGTAGGGAATACACATGGGATAATGCTCTTTCTAATTAGGCCTTGGTCTAATAACTCTCTGATTTGTTTGGCTATTTCCTCATTTTGTTGAGGGGTCATCTTATAGGAATCTTTGTTGGGTAAGGTATCTCCTGTTATGAAGTCAATCTTGTGGCTAACAAGTCTCTTAGGAGGTAGGGGAGTGGGTTGACCATCATTCACAATATCTCTATACTCTTCAAGTATTTCTTTTACCTCATTCAGTATCTTTGATTTCTTGACAGCAGCTTCATCTTTTGACTTCAAAACTAAAGCAAATCCAACTCCTTTTCCTTCTCCTAGGGTCTTCAAGAACTCTTTCTCACCAACCATGAGGACACTTGGACTTGATGTTTTCATCTCTCCTTCTTCTATTAGGGACTAAATTTTGAAATTCACTCCATCTTTCTTGAATGAGTATGCATTCTTGGTTCCATCATGCATGACTTGTCTATCAAATTGCCATGGCCTTCCAAGTAGAAGGTGGCATGCATCCATGGGAAGAATGTCACATAGAACTCTGTATTTATACTTTCCAATGGTGAACTCTACCCATGCTTGTTCTCCTACAAACACATGTTGTCCTTTGTTGAGCCATGTAACCTTGTATGGATTGTCATGTGGAACCCTTTTCAAATTTAACTTGGTGGCTGCCTCTTCACTAATGATATTATCAGTTGAGCTTGAATCAATAATGACTCTACACACCTTCCCTGTGATCTTGCACTTCACTCTAAAGAGTGCTCTCATTTGGCTTGGTTCTTATTTGCTTGTCTCTCTGATTATGGTCCTCTTTATCATGAGGTTCTCACCTTCCTCTGATTCTAATGGTACCTCAGATGGATTGCTGTTGCAACTTTATTCTTCTTGGACATAGTTAACTCTCTTTCCACCTCCTTGAGAAGTAGAACCTTTTTCAGGACACCTATAGGTAGGATGCCCTAGCTGATTACAGTGGTAGCACTTCATGGTGGCAAAGTAGGATGCTCCTCTTCCTTGATTGTTGTTGCTCATTCCTCTCCAATTAGTGTTAGAGCCTCTACCTCTGCTGAAACCTCCTCTATTTGAGTTTACTTCCTTATTTTTGGTGAGCTTGTTCTCACTTTACTTCCTTGAATCTGATCCTCTTCCACCATAGCCTCCTTGTCCTCTTCCTTCTCTACTTCTACCTCTTCCTCTGAAGTTTGATTTTGATTTCTTTTTTTTCTTCTCTTCCACTTTTAATGCAAGTTGGAAACACTTATGGATGGTTGTGGGAGTCCACAAACTAATTTCCTCTTGGATATTACATTTTAGGCCTCCAAGATACCTAGACACGTTGATAGTCTCATCCTCTTGGACTCTTGACCTCAAGAACAACTTTTGGAATTCTTTAGTATACGTAGCCACGTCCAAATATTTTTGTTTCAAACTCCGCCTCTTCTTGTGTAACTGGATTTCATAATCCTTAGGTAGGTATTGCTCCTTTACCTTATTTAACATGGCCTTCCAATTTGAAATTGGATGCTTACCCATCTTCTCCCTCTCTCCTTGGAGGTATTTCCACCATGTTAATGCTGAACCTCTTAATCTTGACTTTGCAACTTTTACCTTTTGTGCTTCAGTTATACCCTCACATTCAAAATGATTCTCAATACCTTCTATCCATTCCACAATTAGTTCACTGTCCATTTTTCCATTAACGAATGGAATTCCTTCAAGACTTTTGCCTCCTAGGGCTTTGAGAGCTTTTATAAATGGATCCTCACTCATTGGAGGGTTTGGTTCAGGTATCAAGTCTTCTTCATCAACTTTTTGCTTCCCTCTGTCGCTGCTGACTTCATATCCATCTCTGCTTTTAGTTGCATCTGCAACTTATTGAAGTTTTACCTTCATCTCATCCAAGGCTTCTTCAAGGAGTCTACTCCTTTCCCTTTGGTCTTTAATTACCCTCTTCCACTCATCTACTTCCTTTGCAAGCTCTGCATTGGTGACCATCTTGTTTTCACCTACTAATACTTTCGGCTGGAACATCTATCACAAGCCCAATCAATTTAGGCTCTGATACCAATCTGATGTGGTACTGGAGTCTCATTGCTACTATACAGTCAACTTGGCTCTGATCTAAGATCTTTATCCTAGATCTCTTAGGGTATTCACAACCCTTAACTAAGGTAAGTCACTATTAGCTTTACCTCCCCTTCAAGACTTGGTCCCCATCGACATATGATTCATCTTCCTCACTAAACCTACACAAATAGATTCATTCTACTCACTCAATCAATGTTTTTAGAACATTTCTTTCATTCTCTTCCCTAGTCCGACTATTATCGAGCTCGCCTAGGGTAAGATCTCCAGACTCATTGTTGTTGCTTCTCCTACAGAAAAAAAAAGGAAACTATGTACAAGGGCTCCTCTCGAGTTCCATTCCAACACATGATTCAAACCATGGATTTAGGAATCTCAAGGGGCCATTACTCTTTACAAACCACAATGGGTGAAGAACTAACAATTTGCAAAATAGAAATAAAGTGAACTAATCTACTTGCATGAAAAATGAACAGGAAAGCTTGGTATTCACTAAACACACAGTCTGCAACTTCTCATTTCTAGAAACAAAACAAAACAATACAATAATTTGCAACTCTGTAACTTTCCTATAGCTTCTCTTCTTCTACAATCTCTATATCTCTAAACGAAGGCTTGGGATATTATTAATAACCATCCTCTCATTTGAACAACCCTAACTGCTCACATATTCACAAGCATCTCTTTAAGAATCATTACAACTACCCATACTATCCATAAAAGACAAGATCCACTTTTCACTGGTCGTTACGACTGAATTTACTAAGCAACAGTAATGCAAAATCGAGCACCAGTCTAAATCGATGCCAGTGTTAATTGACAATGTTAACCAACAGTGTTAACTGACAATGTTAACCAAAATTCACAGTGTTACATGACAATGTTAACCGAAATTCACAATGTTAACTGACAGTGTTAACCAAAATTCACAGTGTTACCCGAACGCTAGTGATACCGAGCGCTAGTCATACTTAGCAGCTTATCAAAAGTTCCTGATGCCTTGGTTGGATTTCCAAAGGCTTACAAACTACCTCACACACACACACAATTAGAATAAACCAACCAAGCAACCTATCAAGACATGGATTGACCTAGTCATATCCATCTTAGGGAAATAAAACAAATGACCTTCTAAGGTCTACACACACTCTTTTGACTTGGCTAGAGTCAGTACATGCCATAAATAAAGAGATAAGGGTTTGAGCTAGGTGTGCTCCTGCACCAATAGTATAATATCAAGTGTACATGTATATACTTATATTATACCGGCATACAGATAGGGGGAGTCATAATGACAAGGTGAACACATGGTGTACATACCACACATTTTAGTATTTAGCACATATCAGTTTTTGATACTAATGTCAAAGGGGGAGATGGAAGACATATTTTTCCTTTAGTATGAAAGGAAAAATAGTTTTGAAACTGTCGATAACTCCAACACTGAAAGACAGGTTTACTGCAAACTAACAGACAAGTTCAAGGGAACCCGGCGATACAGTGCAAACCAAAAATGTTAAAAAGGAACCCAACAGAGTAACCCGACATTGCAAACCGAAAGAGGAACCCTAAGCAGAATACAATGTACCCCAATAAAACAAAGACAAAGGAACTTGACAAACTATAAGAGCAACCCGAGCACCAATCTATCGAGAGGCAGTTAAATCCTGAGAAATGTGGATTTGAATTTCACATCAGATAAAACACTTGTGTTTTATATTTAAATTTTTAATTAACTCTAAATCCATTTCTTGAGGGTCAAGCAATGCAATTGTAATTGTTTTAATTAGTATAAATTATTAGAAACATACAAACTAGGAGATCAAGGTCAAGTTGTAAACCTTTGATCATAAAGTTATCATTGTAATACATGAAACTGAATTAGGTCAATCTATTGTATAAATAGATGTGTAATCAATCAGAACATGTGGATGTGATGATGATTGTAGTCGAAGATCACATCTATAGATCAGACTAAGAGATTCAAGTAGAAGAACAACAAAAGATGAATTAGGTTATCAAGAACCATATTTAAGGCTACCGAGCAACAGAGGTATTGATCAATCACAATAGGTGATACACTATACATGTAATCTTTAATGGATCTGTAATCAACAATTGTAGATTGCATATACTTAGGTTAATAAGTATTTTTGACTACATTCTAACAAGTGTAGCAAATAGAAGAAATTCTTTCAAGAAAGGTGGATTTAACAATCCTTTGTAATCTCTTAACCGAGTGCACACTAAATAGTGTTGCTAAAGCTCTTAACAGAGTAAACCTTAATCAGTCTTGACATGTTACTCCTAATAGGGTAGATCATCAGAAGTGATCAAAATTGTAAGCCTTAATCGACCCCTTCCATTCTGCAGATAGTGAAGTTTTGTGGGTTTCATCCACACCGCAGTTTTTACCTTCTAAAAGGGGTTTTCTGTGTTACCAAATCTCAAGTCATGTTTTAATACATTTCATGAATGTTTCTATGAATGTTTACATGCTTATTAAGTTTATGATTTGATATAACATACACAAAGATAGAACAACACATATGGTTGGTAATACAATTGATTACTAAAAGGATTAAGGTTAAGTGATAAAAGTTTTAAGGGTACTAATTCATCCCTCCCCTTTC